>CM057152.1:6792506-6967135 GCA_029962745.1 Echinometra lucunter | reverse complement strand
TCTTCTTTTTCATTCAAGTAAAATGAATTCACCTACAGTGCTTTTGTTATCCTGAGTTAATACAAAGGATGAGTCTTTTCACTAATGATTTAAGAAACATTAGCAAATAAAAACAATGCCTGCGAATCAAAACTTATTCATTTTGATTTTGTAAACATGTTTGTATGTTTGATGTAAAAAAAAAAAAAAAAGGATCAGTTTACATGTCAAAGCCTAAAATGCACATGAAGTCCCTTACCCGCACAATTTCCCTTCACAACATAATTTGCACTCAAAAATTGATCCCCCTACAGAAGGCTGCTTTGTGCTGATTTAACACTTGGGAATCATGTTGACCCCCGACATTTGTCAGTGCTGCAGAGCAAATTTTCACAATGTGTGCAAATGAACATGTTTACATCTCTCAAAGTGAGACGTAAAACATGGTGGTGTGATACAATGTAGCAAAGAAATGAGGCCTCCTGAGCATCTGATGGTATTTAGTCACTGATTGATATCTCCATAAGTAGGGTATGATTATACGTGAATCAATAAGTTGTGCCTCCCTTTCTGAAATTGGAAGGGTAAAAATGTCAAGGCACCACACAGGACATGCCATACATGTACAATATACAAAGAAAAAAATGCCTACACAAGGCTACGTTGTTAGAAAATATGGAGATTGGCACAACATGTACATGTAATACAGTAAAAAGTTGTTAAATAGGTTAAGGCAGCATGAAAGCAAAATATTGTCTGCAATTTGCAAACATTAAATACCGCCCAACCCCCCCCCCCCCCCCCCCCCCCGGCATTTTTGTCTCTTTAGTTTTTTTTTTCCACTTGCTTGTAGGTTTGGTTAACCATGACCTCATGGTTATTCCTGAATGTTATATGAACTTCAGAAGTTTAACATTTTCATAGATAATTATAGCAAAAATTACACTGACAAACAAAAGACGTATGTATGCATGGAAGTTTCATATATAGGACACTGGAAGGTTGTATCAGTTTCCCCCTTTGGAGATGTGGGCATACTAGGCAATATGAGTACAGATCCAAAGATTTGTTTCAGTGAAGATTGATGCACAGCAGTATACGTACTAACCCTCCCCTACATTGGAGACTGTCGCATAGACAAGGCTATAGCTCAAATTGAAGCAAGACCACGCTGTCTGGCCATAAATAGTTACCAGGTGTCTAAAGCACTGAGCTCCCTAATGAGCTCTAGTTATACACACCCATCTATGGACAGAGCAGAGTGGATAACGTGTAAAGAATGCCTAGTGATTTACAGGTATCCAAATTGGTTATACAGCCTAAAGAGCAAGCTTATCTCATCAAGTTTCAGGATAATTCTTTATAATATGAGACTAGATTGCAGTAAATTTTCTTTGTCTAATTTGGAATTAGTGAGAAAGAATAATTCTATGGGAAATAATTTTATGCCTTCATGAAATAAATGTAGGCATTCAATTTTCTAGTAAATATCAAAATTCCTACAATAGGACAATGACTCAATGAGTGCACTAAGTACTAAAGCTTACCTGACTGAATGATGCCCAACTGAGTTAAAGGTACAGAAAGCTGGTCGGTAATGGCGGTAGGTGCATCAATGGAATGTCTTGAAAATCTTAGCAGAAAAGCCCCTTTCAGTGATGCATTCAGCTTTTCACACTCAGCAGCATCTACAGAGGCTCTTCTTTGCTGCCAAGTAATGTACAGAGCATCCATTAGAGAATTGTCTGCAGCAGGCTCTGAAATACTCCTCTGAGCCTGCGGGCATGAGCATAACTGCGTAAGACTTGCTGTCGAATGTGGGACCATGGTCTGTTCCTTCGTGGTTGGTGAAAGAGTTGTACTGCTTAGATTGGTGCTTTTGCTGTTAGATGAAGTATCAGGCTTCAGGTTGTTCAAGTTACCAGATAAGGGTTCATCTGGAGCTCTATTGCCTTGAGGTTTTATTAGTTTCCCACATCGAGTACATGTCTGTACATTTATGCTTGTAGCAGTTTGTGGTGTGCACGACGATGAAGAGGTCACATCTCTGAGTCTTGCTTTCATGGCAGGTTTCTTGGCTTCTTTAGCTTTATCCTGCCGTTTGTCAAGTTCACTGTTCTCCTGTTATTCTCTTCTCCCGAGAATCATTTCCAACTTTACATGCATCAATGGAAGTTTTGACGTCTGTTGAAACTGATGTATTTGTGACAAGTCATTTCCTGGTGCTATTCTCACTCTGACTTGTCTTGGATTTTTTTTGGAGCAGACAACCTTTGCGGGCATTGTCTCTATAAACTCATCTCGTTCATATAAGAGATGAACTTTTGTCTCTGCTGTTAGGCTTGCTTCTCTTCTGACCCTTGGTGCACGACGGAGGTAGGGTAATGGTTGTCTGCAAACTTAAATCTGCGCTTTTTAGGTTTTCCATCTTCAGGCGAACTAAGACCTTCACGTCCTGCCATGCTTCCATCATCAGTGAATGAATCCTCTGTGCAACTGCTTATAACAAGATTCGCTTCCAACACTCTCTGAGACAGAATCTTTTCGTTTCCTCTTGCTATCAACACCTGAATCGCTTGAGCCAAGAGTATTTTTCCTAATAACTTCCTTTGCCTTGCCACCCCCCTCTCGGTGATGTTCTTCCTGTAGCTTGTTTAGGTTTACCCATGTCTCCTGCTGTGTTATTCTTTATCCCAGGCGTCCTATTAAAGGCAACTTCACTGTCAACCTTCTCAAACCTTTCTTCATCTATTTCATTGGGTTCTAAAAACATTTTCTTCAAAAACAGAATCATTTGAGATACTGTGGGAAAAGCTTGGTCTCTTCTGTTTCCCATTAGAGGTGGGGGTTACTGCTTTTAAGACGTCCATTTTGCTGCACTTTTGCACTACTTGGTGAACACACTGTTAACATGTTTGTCCGCGTGATGGGTGTCTCTGTGATTGCTTTGTACCTTAGAGTTTGGCGATACCTTCCAAGCCATGGATGCAGGAACTTCGGAGGAGTTAACCACTTTTGGGGACACTCTCGGAGATGCTTTTCTGTGACCTATATTGTGGGAATGTTTGTAGCTATCAGGGGATGTCTCAGACCAACTTGATCTCCTCTTTCTATAGACCCATCAGCAATGTTCTTTTCATTCTGGTTCCAGTCACAGTAAGCAGATCTTATTTGACTGTATATTATTCAGGTTGCATATATCTGGTGGACTTAGTTTCTTTCTTTTAGGTGAGGTCATTGGCATTGTTAAGTCACTGGATATCTCTGCTCCATCAATGTCTATCTTTCTTTTGCGATGGTTGGATGCTGGAATGTTCTTTGATGGTTTCACCGTGAGCCTGGAGTCTGACAGACACTGTCTACCTGGAGAAACACTGTTCATTTTGGCGTTGGCGAGATCAATGTCCACATTTAGAGTATGCATACTGTTGTTGTTTGAGCGATTCAGTGTAGGGGATATTCTTTTCTTCCCTGAGGGGCCGATTATCTGTGGTGTCGGCATTGTGATATCCTGTCTGGGTGATGAAGAAAGTTTGCCATTCTGAGGACTGGACTGGTTTTCAGCACATGCTCTAGGTGAGTTACCGCTTTTCAGATTCTGTAAAATAAACAAAATAAATTTTCCAAAAATAGTCAAAAGATGAAAATAAAATAGGCTGTTGTATCATTCTGTTGGAAAGGTACATGTAAGTGTTCACATGCATTTTTAGCACAAAGAACAGTAACAAACATGATTAGAATCAATTTGTTTTATATTGCCTTTCATACATGAACAATCATGCCTTTGATAAAATCTGAAAAACCACATCATTTACTATTCTCCAATAAGCTGTAACAGTGTAAAGAAAAAAGCTGTATGTATTCGCTAACATTTACATGCACTTGTACATGTATATATATGCAATGCATGTACAGAAAACAATGGACAAGCTTGAAAAAATTAATGCACATGTATACTGTATATGTACTCGGACACAAGATTTCTATATAAATGTAACCCTCTCTCACCGCTAATGTTATGCCAATATACATAAACAATGTAACATGAAAGCTTGTAAAACTACATGTAAGTTTGGTGTGACAATTTCTCCAGCACCAAAGTAACGTACAACCAACAAGTGAAAGTGCCAGCACCTAAGTACATGTAGACCTGCAATGTGCATATTCAACAGTATTGAAACATAATTATTTCCTTAGCTTAAGTTACAAGTAGCTGCGTGAACAATACTGCCCTACATGTACTTTGGCAAAAGGAAGCAAGTGACAAAAGTGACATTTCCTGAAAAAGAGCAAAATGTATCTGTCATTTACACTGATGCTAATACAATATCATGATGTCTTGCCTTACAGGATGAGTGTTCATGCATATAGTTTGGGCCAGAAGAAGAGCACACCAGCCTCCAGGTAAAATATGAAAATATTAATAACTCAAATTTGGTTGATATGTTATTTGCTTCCTTTTGCCAAAGTAGGGCAGATAAACTCCACCAAGGCACATGGTTCTCACCAGTACATAACACCCATGGTTCCAATACCATGCGTAAAGGGTTTCAGACAAGGAAGAACCATGTGTGAAATTGCTACACCATGCGTGGCAACAAGGGTAAAAAAAAAGGGGAGTATATATTCCTAACAATAATGATAAATGTCACAGATTGTTTTGCTTTTTGGCAATGTATGTTTACTTTTATGCCTTTATTAGACAACTCCTGCTTACCAAGAAGTATTTTTCATCCTTTTACTATAGCATATACTGCTGCCACACCTAACTTTAGGTGTTATTCCGTAAAACTTGCGAAATTTCCACGCTTTGCGCAGAGTGGGAACCGTGTGTGGATTTTTTTCTAGTGAGAACCCTGCCAAGGCATACATGTACTCCTACTGTAGGGAATTTCCCAATCTCGACTCTTGAAGAGCTTGGCTGCCAGCAAAATTTAATACACAGTTGAAATGATGAATGTAGAAACACAAGGCTCCATAGGGATACTAGGACACCATTGGAAGAGTGCATCTAATGCATGCAGACTACACAGTTTTAGTGCCTACCCTACCAGAATTTTTTGTCTTATTCCCATTATTTCAGCTGAAAAAAAAGACTGATAAATGAATAAAATGAATTGTGTGAAACATATTATGTGTATATCAAATGGTATTGGAACACTGGTGTACAACATTTGAACCTAAAATACAGGCCTAAACCCAAAACTGTGCTAAACATCAATGAAGTGTTTCTCCTGGATGTACATACTATTTTTTCAATTCAATACATGCTTGATTTCCCCCTTTAACAATATCAGTTTGTTTGCTATTACATTATGATGTTTCTGTTGAATGCATGGATTCATATGGTTTCTGTTTATTCAGTCAACCTTCTCTAACAAAAATACATGTATGTCACGGTGTCATCAGTCCACAGTAATGGAAAATATCAACTACAGAAAAATCTCAATAAAATATTAATTCAAACCCTATAAATCAAATGTACTCAATAATAAAGCATAAAGCCCTTCAAGTGCAAAGTCTTGAGGACTTCAGCTCTTGAGTTAATTGTATGTACAGTGTATTGTCAATAGGTTTACATACAGTAACATCACTGCAAATGGCCATCGGGCATGTACAAAATGAGGACCTTGGGACCAATGGGTAATGATTCCAAGGCAGATCACAAAGCTCCATCTTGCTCTTTACTAACCCGCTGAGCATGACATGATTTCAGTATAACATGTGTTTTCCACAGACCCTAACCCAAGTTACATGTAGCTTGGCTTTAGTTTTCAACAAGTTAAGTACATTGTCATTATTATTGTACACAAATAATAACTGCTTCATATTTGTAGGGTAGGCCCAAAATCTACTAGAATCTGTTTTCATTAATGTAAAGAAATTATAATTTGAAGTACGTATGTATTTTTACAGCTGCATGGTTGTCTTTAGTCTGTGGTCTGTGCAATGTAAGGTGGTTTTTTTTTTTTTATGAAAAGATATTTCTGAAATATATATCTATATAGTGAATGATTTCGATGCAAGTTTTTTAATCCATTGTATCTCAAAATGGAAATATATTATGTTGTACCATGATCAGAAAGTCCACAAGAATACAACTTACCAAAGAGATTAAAGGCAATGGCTAACTTTGTGAGCAGCTGATTTTAAAAATTCTCAAACAAAGATGAAACATGTGTATGAGTACTTGTATTTGTACTCAAAAACCCTGAAACCAACCATAATTTGGAATGAAAAACTGTAAGTTAGACGCAAACCGCGATTTTATTATTTTTCGTCTCAAGAGACAATAAATAAGAGGACAGTTTTGCTTGAATTAAAAAATACTGTTATCTGCCTCCTGCCGCGTGATACGCCAATGCAGTACGGTCTGGTGAGTCATGCGCGCATGCACACTCCTTACATGTACATCTGGTCTATGCAACCGACCCTCGTATATTTTTCAAACATTGGTTCACATTTCTAATATTTGAAAATACTTTAATTCAAATTCAAATTCAAATTCATTACTTCCCGTGGATATTATACTTTGAAACTTTCAGACTGGTATTTTGACACTCTACATGTAACCCTTATGTTACTTTAGCCCATTTTCAAGTAACAAAATGAGATTTTTTAAAATCACAACAATGTTAACCAATGTCTTTAATATTGATTTATTGGATCAAAACCCTGCTGTAAGATGGATAGAACAATAGAAATAGCACTACAGGTCACTATCCACCACTATACAATGGAGTTTTGATGTGCATGAACAATTACGCTAAGTACATTGATTATCTTCTTTTAAAGGGGGTACCCAATGCTGAAACAATGTTAGCTCATTTAAAAGAGCATGATTTTATTAGTAGAAAATCATCTGCCTAAAGTTTTTTTTAAAAGTCGTGTTGCCAAGGAAACCCCAAAATGTGGTAAGATTTCAGGATATTTTTGACCCCTCAGCTGTGACCCAGTTTCAACTGGGTACCCACTTTGACGTCAAAATGACGTCAAAGTGGGTACCTTGTCGCGCACTTCTAGCAAAATGCGCGCAAGGTATAATACATATTGTACAGTCTAGCGCGCAGGACAACTGCAATGCGCGAAGCTGGGTACCCACCTTTACGTCATACCTCATACTCAAATTTTTTGGTCAACTCTTTACTTTTTACGAGAAAATTAGCCAAAATGCATTGATTTCGATTAAAAATCATCAAATTTTTAATGTTATTCTTCTTAGAATTCTATTCCCGATCATATATCCAAAAAAAATTTACCATTGTGTAATCACTTTAAAATGCCTGATCTATTTAGAAAATGGTGAATAGTTATTAGCATCCTATTTGCTCTAAAGTGATAATTTACAGTGATACAGAGAGCTCTGTATGTGTATTTTATGTCATATCTAATTATACACAGAATAGTGTATGTAGCTACATGTACACTGTCAGAGTCAAGTCCATATATGTAACCTAACATTAATATGAACTTACATAATGGTTGTAGTGGTACTGTATCCCAACACAAATACCGTGAGGAAACTGCCAGCAGCATTCGTTCACAGTAATCATGTCTTGGTTGATTTATGATCCACAAAAACTTAAATTTCACCTTTAGCGTACATGAACATGTACATATGTAACACTGCTCAGTTTCACACAACCAGCCAATATGTCATACAATATCAATGAACTGCACAAAAGTTGACAAAACATAATCATTATTGCACTAATTGTGAAAATAAGTGGAAAAACATGCTGTATTTCACCTTCATAATATACTTGCACAAGTACATGTAAAGGAGGATTTAATAAATTCAATGTTTATCATTACTATTTGTCTTCTTGAATTTCTTTAATGGTCAATATTTTGACTTCATTTCATTAGATGGAATATTATTATTTCTTAACCCATTCGTGACAGGAATTATTTAAAGTCTAATTTGATCAGCTTTTATTCTTCAAATTGGCAACACCAACATTTTTATTTTATTGCTACATTTTTCTTATAAAACATCATGTATCTGAAATGAATATAAATTGAGAGAAATTATGATGAGAAGTCAAAAAGTTGCCAATTTGCAGGCGATAACGGTGATTTTAAACTTTCTTTCACATTGCCAATTTAAGGATTTTAATGCTTATTTTCCTTTTAAAAAATTTCAGCATCAAACAACAAATATTGATGCAACGAAAATGGACACAGTATGTGTAGAATTTTTTGCTCTTTCTGCTCATGTATTTGGTATAGTTTTTAAGGCTCTGCATCAAAAGTTATTAGTCCAAACCACATAATGTGGACCCTCTGTCATGAATGGGTTAATCAAGATGATTGCTCTGGGCAAGAATTTAGGCTAGCCATGCTGGCCTGAAGTTCCTTTAAAATTTCAGGTATTAACACATCAACACTCTTGATTTATGTCCAGTGAACTTTATCAGGTAGACATGGATAATTGAAAGCTACAGCGTTTTCCAACACACACTCTTTGTGCTAATTCACAAGGTGAGCATCTGAATTATACGGCTGGCAAAGCTAAAATTTCTCTTCAGCCTAATGGAACATGATCTGCCAAACTCAAGATCAAAACAGCTTCTTGGCACGAACCACATGCAATATGCATGCTGGTTGGGTGACGGCTATAATTTTCTAGCTTCCAACAACCCCAAGACAAGTTCTACAACATGTACATGTACATGTACCTGTCCATGTACTGTCATATTGCTTTGGTGCTTTTTTGGCCAGTGTATGACAATAGCACATGTAGTTTCTTATTTCAAAGTGTACAAAATTGCAATATTTAGGAAGCACATTTCTCTTTTCTTACTGTTAAATCTACTGCATCCATACATTCTAAATAAAGAATGAAAACATAAGTTCTCCAAGAACAACAGAAAGGAAGCAGTATGGGTCACTACAGACCCACGTGTAGCATTCCCATACATTAAAAAAAAAAATTTGTTCGAAAGTGACTTCTTACAAAATACTAATTCATCTTCTTATATAGTTAATAATTTGTATTAAAAGAGGACTATTTTGATGATTGATGATGCTATCCCTTTCAGAAAAAAATGTACATTTCTGAAATCGTGTTGGGGCTTACATAATGGCAAAAGAATTACACAACATAGCAGCATTTACCCCTGTATGATATGCTGTATGAATGTGTTACAAGAATGGTGATTCCTTGATCTGTCTGAACTTTCACAAATTATGATGAAGCTTCTATATGTACATGTACTGTATTTTGCCTGAGAGACATTTAGAGTAAAATCAATTTGGATTCTGGCATGCCAAACAGCCCTCTTTATTGACTATCAACATCCCTATGAGAAGCTCCAAGAGTTCATGTACATTGTACATTGTTTTAGCTTGCCACTGAAACACCCTACCATTCAAGTTTAAAGATTGCCTAAATCTCGTATATTGAAAAGTCTTATGAAGTCTGCCACAGACAATACTTCAAACACATCATTCAACAAGATTACCGGTATTGGTAAATAACAGTACACCTAAATGGGGTCTATATTATTTGTTCATTCATTAGCTACTGAAAGGATCTTGTCTGATTCAGATTATTTATAAAAAAAAAAAAAGTTAACAACTGACCAAACAGACAAAACTGTTTTGCACTGTCCATATTTTTCACATGAACAGGAGGCAAGGAATGAATTGCAGTTACTAACAATTATTTACATTTTTGTCTTCTTCTGAGACCAGTTTCTATAAATTTCAATTCTACAAAGTTTGAAATTATGGGAAAAGATCAATAAAACAGATTTTACTACCTGTATGTACATGTACATGTAAGTACATTTACATATTTGGTGAAATAAGAATTCATATCTTTTGTTATAACATGTCCTTTTTAAAACCCACATAGCATAAAGTGTACATGTAAAATACTCTAACATGAAACTTCAAATGATAAATTTCTTTTCTATACAACTGTATTTCATTTTTAAACTGTAAAAGCGGTTATTTTTGTAAGGTTATTTAAAAAAAAAAAAAATTGACAAATCATAACCATGGTGTATGGACAGGCACTGCATCAAGTGTCATCTTTATCTAAAAAGATAGGTACACAGTATTTGTATTGTTTAGGCCTACATGTTGCAGCTTTTGTCTCTTTACTTTGCACATGAGAAGCAGCATTAGTAACAACACACTGCTGCATTGAAACCGTGAAGTTTATACAGTGCACACAAGGTCTGTACATGTACACCCTAAACTACAGAGCTAACTGCACAGTGAACATGTGCTAATTTATTGACAATTTCCCCAGGAAGTGCATTTCTAAATCGTTTCCTCTATTTTCAGCAACTTCAGTTTTTGTGTTAAATGACACTAATTCCCCAAACTCTTTCATTATTCCGTCAGAATTACATTTATACATGAAGCCTAAAAATTGCTGGCACATTGACTATTGTGACTGAATCTGTAAACCACCATTCTACAGAGCCATAATATTCAGGTGATAATGGACACGAAGTTCCTGTCTAGGCATCAATAACATGCTTAAATGAAAATACACTGTATACATAAGAGGAATTCAAAGCACATTCTTTAAATATTACATGTAAAGACACAATTCAACATATGAAAAAAGGGATTTTCACTTCTTTTTTTTTACCTACGGTATCCCAAGAGTGTTCAACAAAATACAGCCCTGTTACCAAGGTACACGTATATATGTACCTCCTCTGTTTATTTTTTCTAAAAACTATTTTAGTTTGTAACTACATGTAGGCCCTACATATTTTTTTAACTTTGTTGTTCTATGACATCTGCAAAGGCTAAATATCTTAAACTACACTATTCATCTGCTTAGAGTGATATCAAAGAGATATATATATATATATATATATATATATATGTATATATATATTAAATATATATATTTACATGTATATATATATATAAATGTATAGCAAATATTTGTGCATACATACATTATAAGCGCACATGGCTGATGATGTATGTACACTGTATGTTTTCTTTTTACATGTATCTCTGAACATGAATTCAACACCAATCCATTGTTACCCTCAACACATTTCTTCAGCACACAGTTATCAAGTGGTTTCTATGAAGTTTCCGTGTGGCAAAAGACCGAAGTCATGTATGCCAACTTATACACTGTAGTCTTGACACTGATACTACCTTGACATAAAAGTGTATTACCAAAGCATTTCTTTATGAGTAATCATTTTACCTTCTACAGTGAGATATGCCAACAGCAAGATTGAAATATTTCAGACCTATTATTAGACCTGTTGAATAAAAAAAAATTGCATTTAAGTTTGAAAGCTGCTTCAGTTGAGAAAGGATAGATAGAGACTTTGCCCCCCCCCCCCCCTGGAAAAAGATGTCAATATGTTTTTTGTTGTTTTTTCTGCTGACACACATGTCCATTGCGCCACTAATGAATTGTCTCTTGGTCTTTGACCACTATGCTTTTAATACACCCACACACCCACACACGGATACTGTACACTGTATGGCTTCAGGACATGAAAACACCATGCCATTGTCTACAACTGTAAATCTAAATATTTTTTTCAGAAAAACCGTACAAATCACCGGTATTTACATCATTACCGGTACATGTATATAATGCAGGGCCCATAATTCTTTTTTTTTCTTTGAGTATAAGGAAATAACTGCCCTGCTCAGTGCAAATGAACATAGACATATTTCCAGTTACATAGGGTTAATGAAAACTACAGTAAAGGCCTAGTGCATTTGTACTTACAATCTTTCCAAAATTACAATGAAAGTTTTCATGATCTTTCTATGCCTACCTCTACTGAATCCATGCTAATACATGTAGACTATACTGCTGACTTTCCTTCAATAGTCCAAGTCGGCCAAACTGAATGCTGTGAACAGAATTATAGCATTAGCCATGAGATTCTAATGATCCATAAAGTTGACCTTCCTCTTCTGGCAAAGTCCACAAACATGTAGATCTGTTTATAGTCTCGATAAGTATGACCACCTCTCAACACCCTGAGAGAAACAATATCACACGATCACATGTGCTTGTGCACTCGTCAACGGGTGGCTAATTCTTATGATATCAAGCATCTTCTATCGCAGACGAACTGCGCTCCCTCGTTGTACTGCCATCTACACATGTACATTGTGGACATGCAATTGAGTGTGTGAAAGGGAGCATGCACTAAACATACACTAGCAAACTGTGAATGCCCTGGAGAGATTCTGCTGGGATTGAGATGACTTTCAAAGAAGCTTGCTAGTGGGTAGGAAGTCTTATGTAAAGTTAGCTTAATTTCTTATCACCAATGAAACTGAACTTGGCTTTGTTTGGTGAGAAGGAGGGTAACTTCAAAGAATATCAAGTAATGCTTAGTAGTACAGTAATAATTTATGCAGGCCCCTACATCCGAAATAACTTTTTCCTTTCAAACACTAATCAGGGTACTAACCTATTGCTTCATGCAACTGTAGTATGTTGCTGAATTGAAGTACATGTATTTACCACCACCCCCCCCCCCCCATAAACAAACAAAATAAAAACCCATTGTAATTTCACTTGGGAAGCCATTCATTACTAATCTTCCTTGCATATACTGCATGCTTTCCACTTCTAAATATATGGAAATAAGATTATTAACTGTATGGTCCAATCCAAAAACATACAGTAGTAGTATACATGGCATACATGTAATTAGTAGTACTGGTAATACATGTACCCAAAAAAGTAATAGTAGTAGTAGCAATACATGTAGAATAATAGTACTACTTAGTAGTACATGTACCAGCAATTAGTAATACGGGTAGTAGGGGTAGTACATGTACAATTTAATTGGATAACTTGATTAAATAAAGTTTCATGTAATCTGTACCACACAGTTTCCAAAACATGTAACTTTTAGTACTCTAGGGGCCTGTTGCCATAAAACCTACTATAACAGTAACTTTGCTATTATACTAACTCTTCATGGAATACTGGATTTTGATTGGCTGTTTAGCATGGCATATTAATAGCAAAGATACTATTATAGTAAGTTTTATCGAACGGGCCCCTGGTCTATTCACTGCATAATAAATAACTGACCACTTCCAATTTACGAACAGGTTTTCTTTTCTTTTTTTAAGAAAACCAAATAGATCTTTGATGTCACTGTTAGTGCATGCAACCTACACTATATCTACAGCAGTGTAAACTCAGTTTTGTTCTTGTTGTTAAGTTTGTTTTGTCATGGACCTATTACAGATGGACATTCAACGTGATTGCTCCTATTTCCACCGCCTTCTGATTATGTGCATCTTAATGAGAACATTCAGCTGTTTTAACAATAGCTACTGCGTAAGCAGTTTGGTCATTGACAAAGGAGCAGTTTCCCTCTCTCTTTTGTTTGGATGGTGTGCTTTGTAAGAGTGTGTTTTAAATTTAAAAACATTACCAATGGGGAGCAGCAAAGTTGGATAGCAGACGATTTTGGTGATATGAAATTTATTATTAATGATTCACAAACTCTCAGACACCCTTATGACCTTATATAACAATTAGAAGGCCATGATCTTTATAAGCCCCATTCGTTGTAACTCTGGAATGTTAGGAGGAAACTGGGGTAAACGGGATTTTAAATCACAAACAATCAATCAAAATATAACCTCTATCTGGTAATATCAACATGTTCTTCAAAATATAACATACACCTGTATGGAACAACAATTTCCGATTCTATTAATCTAAACCAAAACTGCACATTGATTTTCCATGATTTAACAGCCACAGCGTAGGACCCCAATTAAATCCTCGTAAACTCGTAAAAGCTTTTGAATTCGTAACGGCTACCGAACGCCTCGCTGAGAGAGGATCAATGAATCCTCGAAAATACAACCTCTCATTTCTCCCCTATTTTGGCACCAAAATTCATAAAAATTTCAGATTACATCAGAAATGATGATATTATTCTTCATTTTCATTATCTCTGGCTGGGTATTTTTTGCAAGTATTTTTCAGTTCCAGAGGACCGTGGGAAGAGGTGTTTATATTTTCCCGACACAACCCTAGGAGAGCATGAATATGCAAACAATTGACATGTTACTAGACTTCAGTGTCCAGGCTAACTTTCTGTGTATTTTCATGTTTGCCAATGAGTAGTTTTCTGTAAATCTGCCTTCAAAAGTCACGGTTTTAACATAAAACAACTGTAAACTGTCACTACTGCGCATGCGCTTTTCCGACTTTTTCTATGACTGAGCTAAGTCGAGTGCATTACGTCATGCACTAGCACTGCATGCACGTTGCACGTTGCGTGTAAATCGACAACCAGCACTGCTGCGGCCCTCAGCAAGCAGCAAGCCTTCGATTAATTCGCTGTTTATGCGAGGCCAAAATAATTGTATGCACATAATTTTCTTTCAATTTCCTTTCTGTAAAATTGTTCATAAAGCCATGCTTTGTTCTATGTTTTCTGAACCATTTATTTTATCTAGAAGTGCACGGGTCTCATATGGTTCGCACCACAGATAGTTCAGTTAGTTTCGCACAGTCACACTGCGCAATATACAGTGCAAATGCCGTGCATGAACCGGAGTTCATGGGACTACACGAGATTAATCTCGAAGGGTTCGTGAACGACATTGCCTTGGATTTTTTTCATGACATAACCGTTCGACAGTCAATTTTGAAAAGATATTCGGAGGGGACTTTCGATATACTTTGATTGTTCATATATGCAAGCCTCGATCTTTGGCAATAACGGAAAATATGGAAAATAACGTAACTTTTGCTGACTAAAAAAAAAAAAAAGAAGCATCTCATTTCACTAATTTTTCATATAATAAAACATGATTCTGCTACAAATAATTATCATGATGTGTTAGAACAACTCATTCTTTAATTTGAAGTTTGATTCATTTCATTTTGTGGTTTCTAAGGCAAGATTTTACAGTTTAGCCAAGACTCCTATGTAGCGGTTTTACGTAAACAAATTGTTTACTTTATGCAAATTAGGCGCACAGAGTGAAAGCTTTCGGGCAGTTAATTGGGGTGCTACGCTGTGGCTGTTAAGAGACTGATAATCTTCTGCGCATATAGTTTTTACATATGTCAAATCAGTGTCTTGCCATTTTCAGCTCCTGGCTAATCGACGGTGGACATCATGGGATCAAAGTGAAGAAACTTGTACGGAATGTTATCAAGATGACAATGACAGAGACAATCACAATGAATTCGATAACAAAACGTGCAACATCCATCTGTAACAGATCCATGGTTTTGTAGACTTTCATACTGTACATGAAAATGAACTCTGTTTGAGCAAGCCAAAAATTTGTTCAATTCTATGCATATACATGTGTGCTGATATGGCATGATGTTCCACTCAAGGCAAGAGACCTTGCTACATGGAGATAATTACTAGTAGCCTATACACAAATGTATTGAGGTTAACAAATTGGTAGATTGTCCCTTTTGTGATGAGGTATTTGCAGAATGAATACCCAACAATGGTTTGTCACTCTGTATGGGATTATACTGGGTATCCATATCAACACAGCTCTAAGCACTATACAATGTAAACTGATGGTCATGTCAACACTAAACTATTCTAACAGTACTGTATCTCTCAAAAAACTTCACTCAACCCATATTAAACATACCAGAGAAGATTCCAAAGCAACTGGGAGAGTTACATGTACATGTACATGTAGATTACATAGAGAAACACAGGTGTTTAGTGGGAGATCAATGTTACCCCCCAACTATTCAGCTTTTTATTGCCATATTTCCAATATGAGGGCATTTAAAGAGCAATCCCTGATAGGAGATATTTTCACTATGATATTCTTTCCAACTGGCATGAAAAGAATGAGAAAGCTCACAAATTGACTTTTCACCTTTGCCAGAACTTAAGCCTCTCTTTGATAGTGCAAATCTAATTTCAATCTTTTAAAAAAAAAATTTTTCCTTCTATTTTTGAGCTCACTACAAAACTGCTACTTATTACCAGTTCTACTCTTGCCATCAACCTTTTTTTTAATTTTTTTATCATGAATATAGGTCTACCTGATTAATGGCCACATTACAGATTTTACAAAATGATTTTGGTCTAAATCTAAAATAGAGATTTCAGTACCAAACTACTGTACTCTTTAAATTTCACATCACGGAAAAGTTATGACTTTCAAGATGCATAAGATGTAAGTAAACAAAAGATGCCATCAAAAAATTGACATTTTTTACTTATGGGTATTCCAAACCAACTGTTTAACCCTATGGCCATTCTCCTATATACAGTACATTTATTATGCTACTCATACAACATACAGGGTGTAATTATTTGTGTACATGTATTTATGAGAAAAAAAAAGTTTTACAATCTGACAAAGTGAATAAAGTTCATAGCTCCATGAAATCATGTCACAATTACATGTACCATGTAAACATAGAGAACCGATATCTTCACTTATAAAATCTCTAGACAAAATAAGACACATCACTGTCTGAAAATACTGAAAATGTGACTTTTGTGATGACAAGGAAACGCTAATATTTGGATGAACTTTAATGTACGGCCTACACTTGAAATCATGTACAAAACATGTATGTGTATAGTCCAGTGTTTTCACTTTGAAGCAAATTTCTCAAATTCCGGGAAATCCGGATCATCTCAAGGTAATTTTCGGGAAATGAAAAAATCCTGGAAATTCCGGGAAATCCAAAAATTATGACATACAAATACTTAAATCTACAAATAATCTAGGAACAAAAACTAGATTTATCTCCTTGATTATTTCAAATTTTCCCCATTTTCTTCCATGGCACTCGATATGTCGGCTCTTAACAAGACTACAATATTGCCATCATAACATACAGTAGTTCAATATGTGCAACGCATAGAGATACAGCAACAGCATTTTTTTTTGTTTTTCCAAACATGACACACACACACACACACACACACACACACACACACACGCACACACGCAACATGTTCACAGTACAGACCATGATAGACGTATAGACATCACATCTCTCGATCGGTCATGTATGTTCATTATTTTACAGGGAATGTAGAGTCGCCAGTTATTCAGCATAACTTAGCTAAAAAACTTGTAAAAAGAAAATTTGAAGATTCCAGGAAATGCCAGTTAATTCCAGGAAATTTTGGATTCAATTCCAGGAAAAGATCATTTGAGCTGTGGGAACACTGGTACAGTCCGACCTCGCTTATCTGGCCTTCATTTATCTGAACTCCTCTATTAACCGCTGCATCTCCCGGCCAGCTTCCCTCTTTTATTCTTCATCAAATTCACCTAAAAGCCTGGGAGACGGAAACATTGTGGGCAATTTTTCCGTTTTATTTCAATTTCATCTCGTACCAATAGAAAGATATTATTGATCATTTACAATCATCCACAACACCAAGGAAATAGATATTTTACAGCAAATAGACTGTTTTAGTTACCCTACAAATTTTCAAAGTGTCCCACTACATTACTCTCATATCCAGCCATTTCACTTATACGGATGGGCGCCCGTCCTGACGAGGCCGGACAAGCAAGGTCGGATTGTAGTTTACTAAGTATCACATTCATGTTGCAAAATATTAGGCACACTTTAAACTCTTTCTTTCAGTAGTACAATTCTGTGGGCGAAATATGTGTACCACTGAGTTTAGTACTGTGCAATACACCATGTTGGCTCGTACAAACATATGTACCATTCATTTTATCAATTCCAGAAAAATAATAAATTGGATGAATGAGCTGAGACCTACAATGTAGCAGACAACATGGTTCCAGATGGGAAGTTTACAATATGAAACTTTTCAATATCATTGTTAAGCAATGATGAAGCCTGTTGAAAGTTTCCAGAAAAATATTTACCATCTCATGGCGGCTTTTACTAAACACTCGGGTTGCGTCGTGCTCGGAAACACTCGGGTTGCGGCTCGCTGGGTATGGTGCACCAAGTGTTAACTGGGTTATTCGGTCCAAAATTACAGCCAGTGAACAGTAAAACCAAAACCCTCATAGCCACGCCCACAAGCATATTCTGGTAAACTGATCCTCCCGCCCTCTGATATGCACAAAGTGTTTGTAACGAAACAAAGTCAATGCCCGGGCGAAGTGGATCATAATTATAAATCCTGTCTGTTTATTCATATTGGTGGGAGGTTTTTGTTGCAAAATCGTCTGTTGCTTTTCATTTTGTAATGGAATGGTACACCGTTCATGAATTCTATTAAAAAAATAAAGTTTTGAGTGAACTTTTGACACTAAATTGTGCAGTTTTGGACCAAATTACTTAGTTAACACTTGGCGCCCCATAACCAGCGAGCCGCGACCCGAGTGTTTTCCAGCGCAACGCGACCCGAGTGTTTAGTAAAAGCCCTCATGGCTATCATGTTGAGAATCTACCATTTAACAGCCAAACAAATTTCCTTCTGGATGTCCTCAGATATTAATCGAAAGTACATTTGTACATGTACAGTGTATGTATCTCTTTCTTGTTTTATTTGTGCAACAAAGTTCACATGTATTTGTTTTCATTTACTGCATGAAAATCAAATAAAAAAAAGGAAACAGATCTAAAAGTACATGTACATGCAAGTCAGCCTACCGACATGTACAATATGGATAAAATACTGTCAAATTTACACTTTACTGTACATTCACTTTGAGTTACACACAAATGTTTTAACCTGATATGTTGTGCACTGTACAAGTAATATGCTATTTGGGTTTTTTTGTTGTTGTTGTTCAGGTCAATTTCAAAATTCTTTATGTTATAATTTCTTGAAGGATGTGGAAGCTACACTTTGCCATCTTAACTTACACACTTACAGTGGATGTGTATACAGATAAAATACACATACTTTGTCAGAAACATTGTACAATGCCCCCAAAAAATCTTGTCTCTGACTACTAAAATGTAACAAGACAATGCAAATGTTTACACACTTCAGTATTTGAGCTGGCTGTCGACAAATGAACATGCAGGGAAAAAATTAATTTTTTTATTTCGGGGGCTCCATTTCGAGTTTTATACAATTTTTCGGGGGCTACTTTTTCAACTTTCGGGGGCTACTATTTTCGGGGGCTAGTTTGAAGTTAAACATCACAGATTTGTTGATTTATCACAAGAACAAGCAAGTTTCATGTATCTAATGACCTCTATCACCCTTTGGCCTTTGACCGTGAGTTCCCAAAATCTAATCAGGTCAATTGTCCTTCCCTTATGCATTCATGAGCCAAGTTTGAAGTTGATCCGTCAAAAGGTTACTAAGTTATAGCAAGAACGAACCATTTCTATGTACAAAATGACCTTTATGACCTTTGACCTTTGACCTTGAGTTCCCCAAATTTATTCAGACATTGTCCCTCCCATATACATACATGATGCAATTTTGAAGTTAATCTGTCAAATGGTTGAGTTATTGCAACAATACATTTCTGTCTACATGACCTCTATGACCTTTGACCTTTAACCTTGAGACCCCAAAATTTGATCGACCATCATCCCTCCCATATGCATATATGAGCCAAGCTTGGAGTTGATCCATCATATGGTTACTGAGTTATTGCAAGAATGATCCATTTCTATGTACATGTAGGTGTGCTCATAAATATTCATATCTGGTGTGAATATTTATGAGCATCATCTACCTAGCTGATTGTGCAATCACTAACCAATAAAGATGTATATCATTTTTTTTATCTAAAGTTTAACTATAGCACCACACATATGTGGAGGTGCTTATAAATATTCACAATATCTGAAGGTGATAGATATTCATATCTGAAGCTCATAAATATTCATATCTAACTTGAATATTCATGAGTGTCTCCCTATACCTGATTTGAAAATACTAACCGTAAAAGATATATATTAAGTTTTGTATAAAGCTGTAGCACACCCATTGAATTATTGAGCCAAAAAAGCTTTTACCGAGAGCTTGGCTGTATCATTGCTCCCAAAGTTAATGCGACAGGCAGTCCTAATCGCATTGGCGGGAAAGATTCATGCAATTGATGGGAGAACGCATGATCAAGCGCATGTGCCATGTACTTCATCAGGGCTTTCCAACAGTGCTGAAACTTTCCTGCAAAATGCGATTGGTTCAGGAACGGACTTGCTCGATTCCCACCAATAACTTTCGGGGGCGATTTTCTAATTTTCCGTCGCCCCCGAAATCATATTTTCGGCCTATTTCGGGAGCTCTTTCAGGCATTTCCGGGGCGAATTCACCCGCCGCCCCCGTGTATTTTTTTCCCTGTGAACATGTATTGTATTTGTAGGTCAGAGAAGTCCTACACAAAAGGAAAATAAGTGGAAACAATAGTTTTCTGTGTAAATAAATCACATGCACATTAAATGACTTGAAACAAACTTTAACCTGATATGATGATGATCTTCATAAGATAGCTATACTCATGCTAGCCAAGGTTGAGATGGACCAGTATTTTATGCAGTATACAGTGCCCTTCTCCCTTGACAAATATTTAGGGAATGCTCTAAATGTCATCTTCAATCTAATGTGCTAATGAAAAAGAACGAGACTGTCTGTGAGGTGACATTCACCACTCTGACATTCTCAGACCTCTCTTGAAATATAAAACAGTGTATTTTAAAGTCTAAATCACTCACAAGATATCATAATCATGACATCGTAATTCATGTAAAGCTATATAACATGTACACATATCTCCTCTAAGCTTTAAATGCACTTGCGCATGAACTATGTACCTCTGAAAACTAGGTGCAGAATGAATCATAACACACATTTGACGGATAGGATTCAGTAGATTCAACTGACATTACATGTACCTCAGTGTCAAACGAGAGAAAAGATGAAAATCAAAACATTATGAGTGTAACCCATTCTGCTCTGCTTTCAATACAATATGAACAAATGTACAAATCAGCACATATTTCAATGTACATTTACCAAAAGGGGTGGAGGGGGGTGCAACCAAATATTTTACAAGAAATGCACAATTTATCAATAAAGGATTCCACAAACATAACATCACTATATTATGCTAAATCTCATTGAAAATATGACCTGCTCATACATGTATTTAGTTCTTAAGATCTTTAAAGAAAAGGTGATATCAGAATGATCAGCAAGTTGATTAATGAAACAATAAGCCATCATCAATTCTAGTATACATGTACATTGTGTTGTAATCAATCTTAAATCTATCTGATGATATACAATGCGGCCATATATGTGAGCCACTGAATAATTGTGATTCTACTCCCCACTAGGTTTGAACAAACCCTCTAAAGCAATGATCTTCAGGAGAATCAATAAAACCTGTTTGGCCTGCAAACAAATTCCTCCTCTCTCTTCAATCCTCTCTTTGACCCAAGAATGAATGAAATACACACAGTGCTGTTATAACTCCTATAGAGAATCAGTAACGAGGCACAATCACTGTGTTTATCATATAATCATTTTGCAGTTGTTATTGACATGACTAATCATCAAGTTTTGAATAAAATGCTCCATAAAAATGCACAAGCATACATCATGAAAATTGTGTTAAGAACAGGTAAATAACTGTCTACTATTGAGGTGACTTGGTAAGGGCTTCTTTGTTACCTAGACATCTGATCTAAGTACATGTAGTGGTCTTCTTATTGTGGCTTTCATTAGGTAATCTCTTTTTCTAACCTATTGAATAGTCTCACAGCAATGCAGTGTACTCCTTTTGTTACCTACTATTGAGTATCTAAACTGTGTGTATAGTGTAAAAGAACAAAGGCCTAACTGGTTCAGACCTTCTAAAGATCACTAGATCTCTTTACAATTCTTATGATGGCTTCCAATGATCTTTGTGGTTTGTAAGACGTGCCTTGGTTTGAGGTTTAGAACAATCCCTAGACTTGGGCTGCTTTATGCAAATTGTAGCCCCTGGGTTTGGGTTAGAATACACATGTTACTCCTTCAGTGTCAACAATCCATTATCTCTAGGAACCATTCATCATGACAGATTAATTGATTATCTGATAAAATTGTTTGAAGTTGTACAAGTGTCTATTCCTTACATAATGATCAACATGGATAGACATATTACACCATTACATGTAAAATGGTAAAAAATATGCATTGTTATACAAGCACAATATATTAAATTCTGCAAAGATGTAATGAATGTTGAAGGAATCAAATTATTCTTTTTAAGTGTACATAATTATGTACACGAATGTATACTACACATTCGTGTACATGTACACTGTACTTACCTTTTATTTTTCTTTTTTTTTTTTCTTTTTTCACACTCCTGAAATCCAGAAATGCCATCTAGAAAACTTCAAAATATTGTGAATGGTTTAAATTGCAGACTAACTGGGCATATTAAATTTCCCTAATTGTTTATCACATCAGTGTGTGCATATCTTACAAAAATAGTCCTTTTATATTCCCTTGAGAAGTGTATGCCATCTTGGTCACACTTACAGTACCGGTACTTCTTCATAAACACACAAGCCTGCCTTCCTTGTACAGTATATGGGGAAGTACCAGTTTTTGAGGAAGTACATGGATCATTGCAATCATCAAAATATTGATGAATAAACATATTGTCAGCCAATGCAAAATGGCAAACATGCCTGACATGGCTCCAACAATATGGGCTTAGAAGGGGTAGTGGAAAGAGAAGGGGAAGAAGCCAGAAGGAAAGGGGTGCCGATGTTTGAAGGGTAGTTGGATAAAGTGAGCAGAGGGTCTAAAAGGGAATCATATTATCTGTTTCTCATATCCCTCTCTTTAATTTTCTTTTCTCCTTCTTTTCATTCTCTTTCTTCCATTCATCCCTATGCTTTCTTGTTTTGTTATTTATTTAATAAGGGGGAGGGGTGCATTGTATACAGTGTATCAGCTCCCACACAAGGGGAGCACAAGATTGGATTCCCTAGCTTCAGTCAAAACATATTGCAATAATAGTTATTAAAACCAATGAGTTTTATCAATTATATAAAATGGCAATATTTCAATGTAATAAAAATACTCTGATATCATGGTGTTACAATAATAAAACATGAGGATACAACTGCACAGACACCTTATAAGACTACTGTACCATGACTACAACCAAAGTAAAAGTAGATCTACATGCCATCTACATGTAGACCTCTCTTCATGTATTTCAGTTCAGTGGCAGGTTCTTATTCAAAGTTTTTAGTCACTTACTAGTGCAGCAGTAAACTTTTTTTTTTGGGGGGGGGGGATATCCAGGACTCTCCTAAACTTTTGTGAAACAGAACTTAAACAGATGCAGTGCCAGTAGTAGAAAATGCTTCTTCCACTGAGACTCTATCCTAGTTTGAAGTGCTCCCATTGTCACTTTGATCAAAGCATGGTACATGTGCATGTATATTACAGTACCTCTTTGATCAAAGTTAGCAACAGAAATAATGTCATATTTTCATGAATAACAGTCAACTGTTTAAAAATGCAATGCAATGCAGTGGTATCAAACTAGGGCAAACCCAGTGAATAGGGGTCCAGAACACGCACGCTGTTTTCATTTGTGTGCAAACAAATGTAGCCCAGCGGAAGTGGCAGAGGGGACGATCTGCACAAGATTCAGTGGTGAAACATTTGTGAGTTTGATAACATTTCTGGCCAAAATCAAAATGATTTTCATGAAAAAACCGAAAATCTAAAAGCTGAGAGGACAATATAATGTATCAGAACATAATTACCCAATTAAAATATATACGAAAGTCATTTTGAACTTGAATATGAACTAGTCATATACCTTGTGTTTCTGCTGATCTCTGCACTGTATAAATGGCACACGCACACGTTGCTGCCCCCATTGTCCATGTTCTCCAGGTTTGCCCAAGCTAAATTCTTAATCTTATGGAACTTTTTAGAAATATTTTTAAAACACAAAAACACATTAGTCTATAGATTATATAGAAGCTATATAAAAAAAAAAGATCACATCTAAGTTAACAGTTACATATAGTGCTGTTTAAATAACTTACATACATTACATGTAATTGAAGAAAAATTTTGAAGTTAGTTTGACCCTTTTCCAAATTTGACCCCCTTTTACACCAAGCTGGCCTTGGTGTAAAAGCTCAAAAATCAAATGCGGTGCCAATTTCGGACCAGCTCTGGAGGTAGTCTCGGCCGCAGCCATTTTGGGTGTAAACGCGGAGCAGGGCCAAATGCGGGGCCATCTTCCATTTTCAATGACATCATACGGCCAATTGTAGAATTACAAACACTGAAGTCTGAAACAGGGCACACGGGGATAAAAAAGGCTTTGTCAAATTATTTGTAGAGTGCTCCTACGACGAAACTTTGAACAGATCTAGAATACAGGCCGCGGCCGCGGTCCCGGTGTAAACGCACAAAATTGCGGGGCCGGGCCGCAGCCGCTTAAAAGAGTGTAAAACTAGGTCCAAGACTCAACCTCAGACACACAGACACAACACCAAGCACATCTCCATATACCGTACCGTAGCACGCAATGTATGCCAGCTAGCTGGCCATGTCTATACACGTTATTTATTTGGATCCTCACGGAAGATACAAGTACCGTCAGACCGTACCATGTAATAAATATCATTTCAGCGGACGCATGGTTTTTGAAACTGAGTAAAATATATATTAACCTTCTCTGTCGGACTGCTGGATCCTGCTGAACCACACTTTTGCACTTTATTGGCACCTTTCGGTGATGTTTTACTCGCCATATTTCCGTGGTAGGCTAATCCAAGAAAACGATTGAGAGGCGCAATGCATGCAGGATGATCTGAGTGCATATATGCATAGGTAGTAGGCTAGCGATAGCGCATAGCAGCTGCGTACGTTACTCGTCTCATCTAAACGCGCGCGACATCGATCTAGCTCGATCGAGCTACTAGGATGATGGGTGCGTTCGTCCCCGCGTTCGTCATATCCATAGAGTTATATAGTACGTATTTAACTCTATGGTCATATCCCAAAGGAATCTGGATCGCTTCTGCACACATTATTAATCAATTAAAACTAAGAAAATAGTTATTAGTACACAATGGCCACGAAGTTAGGCTAAAATAAAGCGAGTCCTGCAAAATTAATTTCATGTTAAGCCATGTCGTTTGTATGCGGATAAGGAAAGGGGGGGGGGGGGGGGGCAAAGGCGGGTTTCACGGGAGTCCGGAACCATTTTATGCCTTAATTTTCGGAATTATGTCCCTACTAAAAAATTCCTATTCGCCTCTGCTTACCCATAATCCCCAAATGTCCCTCCTAACAGATTTTCATTACAAAAAATGAAAAATGAAATATGATAATGATACTGCTATACTACTACTATACTACTATACTACTACTACTACTACTACTACTACTACTACTACTACTACTACTACTACTACTACTACTACTACTACTACTACTACCGTACTACTACTACTACACTGCTGCTGCTGCTGCTGCTACTGCTACTATACTATACTACTATACTGCTGCTGCTGCTGCTGCTACTACTACTACTACTACTACTACTACTACTACTGCTGCTGCTGCTGCTGCTGCTGCTGCTGCTGCTGCTGCTGCTGCTGCTGCTACTACTACTACTGATAATGGTGATGATGATGATGATGATGATGATGATGATGATGATGATGATGATGATGATGATGACCATACTCCTAATGTTTGTTTATAAAGAAAGAATATACGATACGGTTTTGATCATGGAAAAAGCCAGGATTTAAGTATCAACAACTCTATTCTACCAAGTACCAACTTGCTCCATCAGCTGATTCCCCGGGCAACCTTACAAAACTGAAAACTCGGTATCATAAATCGTCCCTTGTTATAGTAGTAATATGCTTTGCAGAAGACGAGAATTTAAAGGCTGAAAAAATATCTGTCTTTATTTGAGAGCAATTCTTATGTGTTTTATTTATTATTATTGTACGCAGATGACAGCGTACTACTTTATTCAAATCCTAATCCAAAATTTGTTGAAGAAAAACTTAGCGAACAGCTGTCTACGTGTGTCGATTGGATGACTGATAACAGGTTTAATATCTTTACACCTGGGCAAAACAGAAAGCATTCTGTTTTGTTCTAAAAGTAGTTCTAAAAAGTCATTTGAATTTAACGTGACAGGTAATAATCAGGTAATCCAGAGAAAAGAATCTGTGAAGTACTTAGGCATTGAGCTGGCCAGCACAGTTTCATTTTCGTCTTTAATAGAATCAGTTGTAAAAAGAGCGAACTCTCGTCTGAAATTTTTGTACAGATATCAAAGTTGTATGGATCAAAAAGCAAGACGTATTCTCTGTTTTGCTCTTATTCAATGTTTATTTGACTATGCTAACCCTGCATGGTATAGTAACATAAACAAATCTGATCAAAAGAAGTTGAAACTTATACGGAACAAAATGGTGAGATTCATCAACTGTTCTGGTCCCAGAACTCACGTTGGCTACAGCGAACTCTCCGAAGCCTGGTTTTCGTGAAGTCAACCAAAGATCAAAACAACTTGTACAATGTACATGCACCACGTGCATAAATAGGTCAAATCATTATATATTCGATCAAACTTTAATCTTGTTACCGACTTACATAATTACAATACAAGAAACAGCCGTTTCAACTTCAACTTACGAGAAAGAGTAGGTAGTATTGGTAATTCGTTTTATTACATTGACATAAAGCACTGGAATTCTCTTCCTAATGATATAAAGGGAATAGAAAACTTTGCTCATTTTAAGAGGAAACTGAAAGAATATCTTTCACTTGAGAGTCAGAGGGAAGAAGCGAATGATATGTTATATAGTTGAAATAGCCTGAATACAGACCACCTTCTTTTCTCTGCCATGCAGGTTAATACTTTATTTGTATATAATATGGTTTTGTACGATTTGAAAGATTCAACATATTCATTGCTGTTTCCCCCTCCTTCCCCCCTTTTTTTCCTATTCTATACTTCTCCTATTTTCCTTTTCTCTCCTTCTTCTTCTTCTTCTTCTTCTTCTTCCTTTCACTTTTCTCCTTCCTCATGTTCTTGTATAAATTATCATTACTATCATTATGATTATTATTCCTGATTATTATTCTGCGTGCAAATATTACGATTTTAACTTATTAATTATTTTGTTCATAATAATATATCGAGGACCCCACTGGAAATAAGCTTTCGAGCGTTCGTGGGTTATCCTGGTCAAGCTTACTGATCTGTTATTCTTCGATTTATATATCCATTGTTGTGTTTTGGAGGCTTGGCAAATAAAATCAATCAATCAAATCAATCAATTTTAGAATGATTTGTAGCTTAACCCTGAAACCACCTCGATGCGCGAAAATGCGCAAAGCTGTCTGCCTCACAATATTTTGTTACTTTTTGGGTTAATCTCCAGCACATTTTATAGAGACCCAATTCGCAAAGACCGAGTGAGCGGTTTACAACTCCTTGTTACACTTTTGTACATGCACGTCTGTCCGGCCGAGATCTGAAGGGGGCCCAATAAAACCCCCCCCCCCCCCCCCGTGTGAGACAACTCAAAAGCCCAATGGATTTAGGGTTGATATGAAAATCATTGATGTTCAAAACATTGTTACATTTTGATTGTTGTTTTGCTTTGTTTTGTTTGTTTTGTTTTGTTTTGTTTTGTTTTGTTTTGTTTTGTTTTGTTTTGTTTTGTTTTGTTTTGTTTTGTTTTGTTTTGTTTTGTTTTGTTTTGTTTTGTTTTGTTTTGTTTTGTTTTGTTTTGTTTTGTTTTGTTTGTTTTGTTAAAAATGCCGAATGAATAATCACACTATGCTTGCTGTCTTGTCTAGTCTCCCTCTCTCTCTCTTTCTCTCTTTTGTTTGTGTTTTGTGGCTCTATCTATCATCCATTCATCGCGCCCTAATCCTTTCACAAGGGCATTCCAATTTACAATACAGTTTTGTCAGGGGCGGCGCTACAGAGGGGGTGGGGGGGAGCAGGGGGTGACCATCCCCATATGGTTTTTCAAGTGATAAAAAAGGGGGAAAGGAAAAGAGGAAGAGGGAGAAATAATAGGGTGGGTTAGGGAAATTTTCGTGACAGAGCGGACAAAAGTACCAAATTTGGCATGAACACTCCTTATGACCTACTGATCAATATTAGCCTAGGAGCCCTTGCCAACTTTTGGGGCTACCTTAAAAAATGAAAAAAATCCAAAATGGCCGCCACCGCGAATGATAAAAACTCAAATTGCAGGATAATTTATGACAAATCATTTAAAAGAATTGGTTGAGGAATTAATTCATGGCCATCTTAAACCATTACATTTCTTAATAAATTTTAAAAAGCGGATTAAAGGTATAATAATGATTTTTTTTTTTAATTGTAAAGGGCGCCCTCCATCTCATCTAAAAAGTTTATTTGAATGGTGATAACTGAATTTTGAGGAAGGGAAAATATGAAAAATATATGTATATATTTGAAAGCAACACATTCTCCCTATTACCGGGTGTTTTATACCCATAAATCAGACATTTCCTTGTATTCAGTTTGTTTTCTGACTCAGATTATAATACTTCTAACTGTGATTAATTTTTTCTGATAATTTGCTTTCAGCCATAGAAGAAATGTGAAGAGGGTTAGAAGTACAATGATTGCAAGATATTCCTTAAAAATAATTTCTTCTATGTAATGAACTTACACGTGACGTGATATATATTGTTTTCATGATATATGAAAGAGAATAAACCCAGAATAAACGGACACTGGCTTTTCTGCTTGGAAGATTGCAAACTCACTCTGCAGGTGCATTAGGAATAGGCCTACTTTGAAATTAATCCCAACTGACAATTCTGTGATTATGAGCAAAATCTAAATTAAGGAGTGCTAAGCTCTGAAGCAGTAAAGAACATTTATTTTATTGATATGATTTTAAGGAAAATAAACAAACGTTTTTAAAAAGAAAAACAAGAAAGAAATACCATACCGAAAAGTTCCTGAGGATGTCATAAAAGGGAGCAGGTTCGTATTGAAAGATTTCCTAAAAACCGAACATACTCGGTAGTTCAAAATAGTATCACTGAGGATGCATGGTTCTCAATCATTTGCTCTTTGCCGAAAAAAAAATTGTTGGAAAGTGGCGATGAAAATAATTCAATGTTTGCTTTTCAAAGAGATTTGATTATACCATGCATAAAATCACATCTTTGAAAATCATACGAGTTGTACATACCAAAATTTGACAAGCATCACCTAAATGAGGGCAGTCATGTGTTATATAATAATTTTGATATAACTTGCCTATGTCTTGATGTCAAACAGGTTTTTTTTTTTTTTTTTTTTTTTTTTTTTTTTGTATATGGTGAGATGTTTGGTAAACTAATTTATATGACCTCCTTCAAAAAGCGGTACAGGCTTTTAAAAATGACTTTGTAACAGTTTGTGATTTGTCTATAGACAAGCATCATGAAGCATCATTACCAGACAAAAATCATGTCGCAACCAAACTTGATTTGTAAAAACGAAAATCAAAGATTTACACCTGATCTGTAGATAATATGTCTATAATGGATTATATAAGAACTATAATCAGTCCCATCCCGGCCGGGGCCCTTCATGTCTTGCTCTATGTTATCATGCAATATACAGGCTGTGTCATGTTTCAAGAAATTGCCAGTTTTACATGTTCTAGGCAGTGCCCCCCCCCCCCACAATCGGCTCCCCCCCCCCAAAAAAAAAAAGCGAAAAAAGGGACAACGAAAGAGAAAAGAAAGAGGGAAACGGGGAAAAGAAAAATGGTATGTCGGGAAGCGCTTCCTCAAAGTAGCTTAACAAATGCCGATGCATGCTAATTGCTATTTTTACGAGAGGAATCAGTTTGAATCTTGTGTCTCAATCTATAGGCTACTATTGTTCCACGGATAGAATGCTATTAATAAAAGCACATCTGGATTTCACCCCAAGAAGTTTACCTAAAAGGGCCCTTTCAGTAGATGGCCGAGGCAAAAAAAAACAAAAAAAACAATATATATATATATATATATATTTTTTTTTTTTTTTATTTTTTTTATAGTTCCCATTTGTTCGTTCGCTAGCTTCCTACTCCTGCTAGTATAAATGCTAGAAACAAGATGATTTTGGGCATATGGCAATCATTTTTAGAAGCGATTTATTAAAGTATTATGATATTTTGGCAGTAAGGAGGTTCACAAAACATCTAGTGTATTTTGCTGACAAATCCATGTTTTATGGTATTTGTGTGTGTTTGGGGGGGGGGGCGTCGCTGAGTTTGCTCGCTGATAAAAAACAGAATGGTTTCGGACGGTGAGCGAGGTACCTAAAGGGATTCATATTCAGCACACAGGGGATCGAACAGATTATTTTTAGATACATTTCGATGAGGAATAGCACTTTTACAATGAAAAAAAAATGTATAGTATATTTTTCCTCGCTGGTTAAGCTAGCTCGTTAAAAGCAAAAAAAAAAATAAATAAATAAATAATAATAATAATTTAGATGTTTCATATGCTCACAATGTAATGTATTGAACAAGTTAGTGTGTGCTTCCTACCTCGCTTCGCTCGCTCTTAATGGTTAGACTCCAGGGACGTGCGAAAATAAAAATAATAATTACAACGATTATCATATAGGTCTATAATAGTGGTCCGATAGTGCATTTTGATAATACAGTAATAAGTCTTTTATTACAAATAAAGTTGTAATTTTAGGCTCGCTCGCTTCGCTTGCTCGCAAAACTTAAAACAGGGTGATACCTAGAGCAAGGTACATAATTCTTTAAAAATTTTAAAACGTTTCATGTCCCTAAACTTGACACCTGGGTTCGAAAATTACTGCCGTTATTGTAAATGTAATAGAAATAACCTCACACACCCGCTCAAGCTTTTCCACTCGATGCCATGGCTGTACGCAGAAGGGGGCAGGGTGGGGGTTGCCCCTCCCCTCAAAATTTTGAATTCTTTACTTACTGAAAATTGTCCCAAAAAAAATCCACCATAAGTGTGTACCAGATCCTTCAATTTCAATTTTCAAAAATGCTAAGCACCTCAATGACCAGCTCTGTCGCTTCGCTCCCTAGCTTTCGTATTTCTTTGAAAATTTTACACGTCTTGCCCCCCCCCCTTGGAAAAAATTTCAGCGTACAGCCATTCTCGGTGCCCCCAAATGCGTTGACCCACGGTACGCCACTGATCACCATGTACAGACTCAATTCAACAACTGTGATATGGACCTTTGCGTTGAGTAGCAAATCTTTACATCCTGTCAAATAAATTGTTGATGTTATAATGTTTCATATAATTATAATTTGACAAATTTCATTTTCACCTCTGTGGTTCATGCCCATCTTTTTTCTTCATAGGTTGAATATTATTTTCATTTATATCTACAAAAATCATGTTTAGGTAAAGCAATGGTATTTGGAACAATTAGGTTATGCCACTCATTTTTCACTTGAAAATTGCATTTTTAACCAACAAAAAAACCATATTTCTTCCTATTTCTTTTGTTTTGAACTGTCAATAAGGTACACTGTGTACATGCTTCTGATAGTTCAGATGTCATTTTTTGTTTCAAATTGCTATTAAATGCTTACTGGAATCAAGGAAAAGGCATCTTTGCCTTTCATGGCAGCCATCTTGAATATTTGCCCGTTACCATGGTTACGGACATATTTCGCGTGGGCTCCTTGGCTAAAATCTTTTTATAAACCCTAAGGATGCTTCATACCAAAAATGATGCTTTTGTCCGCCGTGTCACGAAAATCGAAAAATTTGACCCTAAGCCACCAAGCTAAAAGGAGTATGAGAAGAGGGCTGGGTCATGCACATGGGTGTCGATCGGGGGTGGGGATGGGGGGATATATCCTCCCCAATAATTTGGGTAGGGGGATGGCCTGTATCATCATCCCCTCCCCCAATAATTGAACTTTGAACTTTGAACTCAGAATTTGAAATTTTATTATCCAATAATATTACATAAGATATATAAGACATGCAGATACATGTATAGAATACAGTCAGATTTTGTGAAAATTTTCAGTACAATAATTTGAGTTTTCCAAATTTATGGGGGGGGGGCAACTGCCTCCCCCCCCCCCCCCCCCCCCCCCCCGCGCTGCGTACGGCCATGCATATTCTTCATTATTTTGAAGAATGTTTTCATTGCCCTTAACCCAAATATGTTGTGGAGAAAGCTGTATCTCCTACATGATATGGACCTATCTTGTGTTCGGCTTGAGAAAATATGCACATTTTTTTAGCCAAATGAATATAGGTCAGAAAAAGGCATAATTTTTGTTATGGAAGAGACGAAGTTGATGTTTTGTGATGATTGTATATTTAGAAACTAGATATTAAACACCTTTTTAAAAGCCATTTAAAGGAAAGTTTTATATTTGTAAGTAGGCCTACATGATGACTGTATGTTTCGAATTTCATAATTTTATTCTGATTATCCTATAACAAGTATAAGGGTCTTGAGTTTTCAGTGAAATGTGAATTTTCTCACTTTCAAACTTTCATTTATGATATCCTGATCCGCCATGCAGCCAAAGCAAAGACATTGGATTACAAGACAAATTACTCTCGCCTACTTCCGTAGTACGTTTTGGCAAGGGTAAATTTATCCTGTGTTAAAAAAATGGACTAGGAAAATTGCGTCCGCATAACGTGTGAAAAGATGTCTAATCTATTCTTGATATTTCATATCTAAAACTTCGTTTTTAAAGTCTGATTTTTGCACGAACAGAAGAATGGATAGTTTTTTTTAAAAGAACATTTCATAAAACTTTATTTTCAATAAATGGCACTGTAAATCTTCAGGATCATGCCTGCTTTTTGACAGAGTCACCTGCCATGCATAGGGATAACACGTAAAAACAGGGATTTTAAGATTGATTATAGTTCCCCTATTACTGGTTTGAATTTATTTCCAATGTGATTTATATGTAATTTGAGACTTTGGAAAAGATTACTAAAGGCTAAAAAAAAAAAAAAATCAAAGACTCCCCATAAATTTCGGGTACTATGTATGCTTTTGACCCTCTAGCTGCCATAGGTTAATACACAAAAACAGGGAATTCATCTAAATATATGGAAAAGGTGATTCACATAAAATTTCAAACTCTGAAAATATATAATTGAACCTCGATGGGGCCAATAGACCCCCCATAAATCCCCGGGAATATGCATGCTTTTGAACAATTTTTTAATGTTTGTACATGTTGTAATACTACACGGGAAACCGTTTGTTGTTATCGATGACGCACGATATTTGGCTATATCACGTACTACAATACGTACGCGTGCTTTATTTCGGTACTGAAAGTTCTTCGTAAATAATATTCTTTGGCCAAAGCCTCCATGTACAATACATACAGCTATATCGAGAAAGTACCGCGTTATTGCGCTGTGCTGATGTGATAAGGGTGCCTGTGCTGTGACAGTAATTTTTGGCGTTAGCGGACTGATCTTCCTGTAAGATGACGACTATACGGCCGTTTAGATGTGATGATTTGTTTAATTTCAACAACGTGTAAGTTTATAAAAGTTTATCTCTATACAGCGAGTCAAAAAGTTTACGAAAGATAGCAGCCGTTTTTCTGTCTAGTCCCATGTAATGTAAATAACGTTTGGTGCCGACAAGCACAAGAGGTACACCCGTACCCGTACACCCGGGCCGTACCGTAGGTCAAAACGGCGTTTTGAATAGAGAAACTAATTGCCGACGCGAACGCGAAATAAATTCACTTAGATCTTCTTTAACAGAGAAGAAAAGTTTTGATTTTACTTACCAGCATGCAGCAGTCATGAGCAATGTTCCTGAGGCTCTCAATTTCCCCTTTCTGCTTTATCTGATGTCTGTGATGAATGAACTGAAAATGGTGAATTTTAAGAAGAAAACTGATGCTTATCAGAATTGTAGGTCGACAGCTTTCCGTCAAGTAACCAATAGAAAAGCATGCGATGTAGTGTGTACTGGAACTGTCACTTCCGCGGTACTAGGTCAGTTCATTGACTTAGTACACAGTATGAGTGGAGTCATACGTAGTCGTAGAAACCATTTGATTTAGCCACACAAGTCCATGGATTTTCCCAGAATTTTTGATTATTTTAATAATTTCTATCCTCAACTATAGAGGTAGGCAGTAATGTTGTAACCCGCAAGTGAAAACCCGAACCGTACCGTCCCGTATAATCCAATAATTTGCAAGCGGGACCCGCTGACCCGTCGGGTTTTAACCCGCAAGTCAATTTATCTTTGAAAAATGAAAATTATTTTTGCAATCCCCACACTATACAGGCTCAAATCAGGAAAATATATGCCAACTACTAACCTAGCCTAGAGTGAACTGAATTTACTTACAATTTGCAAATTCGCCTTTTATTCCGGAGAGAATGTTTTTTTGGGGTGACTTTGTACCACGAAATGGGTCCGCTGTGATCTCGAAATTGAAAGCATTACGCCCATCTAAACAAGATCCCGTCTCACGTAAGAAATGCTTCATTTCGATATCACAAGTAAATCCGTGCGCACACGATAATACGACGTATGTACCGTAAGTTTTAATTTCGCGCGCGCACTTTGGCCGCATCGATAGCTGCTATCGATATCTATTTTTATTTGTTGTTAGATTCCGGTCATCCCAGCTCGCTAATTTCTGATCTATTCTATCTCTTGTGTTTTTGCCGTACACCTTTTCTGCCATATTTTACTTATTGTTTGGGAAGGTTTGTAATTTATTTTATATTCATTTTTAATGTTTTTATTATGTGTCGTTACTTCTCCCTTTTTTCGTATGACGGTCTGCGGGTTTGAGGATGAACTCGGCCCGGCCCGCAGCCCGTGATCGGGGGCATACCGGCAGGTTAACCCGTACCGCAACGGGTGCGGGTTACAACATTAGTAGGCAGCCACATAAATTTTCACATTTCACTATACTAATGCTCCCCTGTGAGGCTGTGTACCCCCCTCCCCAGTTCCGTATGAGTTTGAATGATGTGATGTTCTGAAATTTAAATTTAAGCTGTACATGGCTCCCAGGCCCATGTGGGGAACGATGTAAACTAAAACACATATGATATTGGAGTCATGTTGTAAAGTAATAAAGGCAATCAAATCTTCATATCCTATCCGGCTATCGAAAAATTCCCATTTTCTACACTAGAATTTAAGATTCAATTAGATATTGAGGAACACTAGAAAACTTCTAATTTACTTTGCAGAGCTAGGTAACCGTGCCTGGCCTGAGAAAGGGTGATTTTGACACGTGTGTTTTTGTTTTCATTGCTCTTTGCGCAGCTGAATGAGAGCCATGTACCATTGGCGTAAATCCCGAGGGGATGGGGGATATATCCCCCCCCCCCACTTTTTCAAGAGGGGGGGATGGTGTGTACAAATATCCCCCCACTTTTTAAGGAAGAAATGATAGTTGAATTAATCAGTTAGTAAAATTTTTAATAATCTGCCATAAACAATCATCATATTTTTGCATTTTTATTCGCGATTGAAGACCAGAAAAGTGGTTATTTTTGGCTCGCTCGCTTTGCTCGTTCATCATCTTTTAGAATTTCTATTTGAAAATGTGATTGAAAACCAGAAAAGTTGTAATTTTTGGCTCGCTCGCTTCGCTTGCTCGCAAAATTAAAATGTATGTAAGGGGGTCTTTGCGGGTGGGTGAGGGTGTGTGTTTATATTTAATTGTGAGTTCGACAGAAAAAAAAATCGGCAAATAAGTCGATCATCCCCCCCCCCCCCCCACTCCTCAAAGTGGATTTACGCCGGTGCCATGTACAGCAAAATGTAAATACAGATATTATTGTTATTACTATTAAGGTCAAACAACTATGTGCAAACACTGTAAATGTTAGATGATGTTTGAAGGCTTGCATAATGGATTACTTAGATGGAGTAGGATTTTGCAGATGCACCATATAAGGGTGGGGGGGGGGGGGGAGTCGTGAAAATTTCCCCCTTAGCATTAAATATGGTGATACTTGATACTGATTTAGTGTTGCATCTGCTGAGATATATCACACACTTTCACACTCACCATATTTCGATGCTGCACTGCCTACAGCCCAGACTAAAAGATTAGGTCTACCAACGATGTTCAGCAGTCATCTTCGCTGGCGGTTTGTTCTTATTTTAGAGTTTTAGACATTTCATCAAGTGATACTATAGATGATAATGAGCTAACAAGTGAGGTGATTTTGAATCTATTTGTTCTTATCTCTTCTATCCAGGAACATGGACTATCTCACAGAAACTGTATCCTTTACTTTGTTTTGCCATGGTAATGAAAGTCATATAAATATTTGCTTTTTGAAGCTTTAGAGGACAAGAGGTAGGCTGTAGATAATCTGCACATATTCCTAACTAGCTTAGAGGGCCATGTATAATTTTTCTCGGACTCTATTGATAAATAATTTAGTGAAGGAGAGAACCCAGTCATTTATATATATAAAAAACAGGGAAAATTTATGTGTGAATTTAATTAATTGTCCTTCAGAATTTCCCTTTTGTTGAAGGAAGAGGTGATTGAGTTGGGGGGGGGGGGGTATTTGGGTAATTTCATAAATTAGGGGTCCAATTTGTGACATTTTTGGTGTCCCTGTTACATAAGAAACTCACATGTTTGTTGTGGCTCTGAGCAAAGACGCCAATGGTGGAGTAAGATTTTAACGTAATTCTAAGCATGATATTGCATCCTCATGCATAGAATGACTTTAAAATCTCACTCCACTATCTGCATCTCCAGCAGAAGCCATGAAAATATGTGGGTTTCATATGTAACAGGGACACCAAAAATGTCACAAATTGGACACCTTATTTATGGAGTTACCCATTTTCAATGATTAATCCCTACATGTATGTTATTTGCCTGGAGAATTGCACAATTGGGCAACATTTTGTCTGTAATAAGCAACTACTTTCCTTAACTCTTCATACAATGTTAGTATGGGATTCCATTTTATCTTCAATACTTGGCACACTGGCCTGAGTATGTTCAGGTTTGTGAAGCTCCTGGAGGTCAAATCATGGGTTACAGTGAGTAGTCATTCACAATTTACTTTAACACTGTAAAGGGTATTTGATTATCTTTGAAAATAAAATCATGTGTTACAGTGAGTAATCATCCATATTTACTTTAAAACAGGGTTGGCGCGTTTTAACCCATTCGTGACAGGAATTATTTAAAGCCTAATTTGATCAGCTTTTATTCTTCAAATTGGCAACACCAAAAGTTTTCTTTTATTGCTTTTTTTTAAAATAAAAAGTCATGTATCAGAAATAAATATAAATTGGCAAAAAGTATGAAGAGAATTCAAAAAGTTGCCAATTTGCAGGAGAAAATGGTGATTTTAAAATTTCCATTGCATTGCCAATTTAAGGATTTTAATGCTTATTTTCATTTTTAAAAAAATCAACATCGAACAGAAAATATTGACGCAACCAAAATGGGCACAGTTTGTGTAGAATTTTTTGCTCTTTCTGCTCATGTATTTGGTATGATTTTTAGGGCTTTGCATCAAAAGATATTAGGCCACACCACAAAATGTGGACCTCTGTCACGAATGGGTGTGTGTTTTAAAACACGTTTTAAAATGCCTTTTAAAACACCTGGTTTTTTTATTTTAAAAAACATGTTTTAAAATGCCCATAGACTTATGTGTTGTAAATCTAGGCCCTTTATTTTTCCAGTGTTTAATCATTTTTATGCTTAAATTAATTAGTTTTTAATTTTATTTGCTGCATTTTCATGCGTTATTTAACTGGTTTAGTACAGAATCAGTGCAGCAAAATCTTAAATTGGTCTACAATTAGATGATTCATCAAAATCGTCATCCTTGTGTCATTGTACATGTACATGTACTGATACTGTGGTGCTTTTAAATGTTTTATTTTTTTAAATCTTTATCTTCTTTGTGGGACTTTCCAACTTATTTGCATTTTGATTGACAAAGTACTTAAGATATATGTTAACATATTCTGTCATTTTATATCTGATGTCATTTGATATCTGATCTGAAAGATAAGGCAGGGTTGATATGAACACGACAGTTACAGAGGGCGCAATTTCTAGCCATCATTTTGATTATAAAGCATTTCGAAGGGTCATGCCTGCAGAGGTCAGAACTGGTCCACAGTGTAATTGCCAAAATGATCGAATATAATCAATGCCAATATGCAATTTGGGTTGTTCGTTCATGCTCACAATCCAAAATTGTGCCCTCTGCAACCATCGTGTCCTACAGACTTTAAATGTCTGTGTAGAGATGTCATTGGCCTTTCTCTGCATTTACACCAAACTGGCCTGGGGCAAGACTACCCCAGAGCTGACCCAAACTGGCCTTACCACTGTTGCCAACTGCTTTTGATAAATAGAATCCTTGTTGTTGTTCTTTTATCACCATTTTAAATTCAAGATTTTGAATTAAAAATCCGTACATGCCAAAGGAATTTTTCCTTTTTTTTTTTTTTTTTAAGACTAAATAAGTAATAATCACTTAAGAATTTTAAACAAAAATGATTTGTTTGTATAGTTTTCGGGGAAAAATGCATCCAAGAGAGTGTTTTTTTTATTTGTATTTTTTATTGAAACAAATCAAAAGAATCACATATTTACAAGATTCAAAAAATTTGAGAGAGAAAAAAAAAAAAGTGGAGGAAGACAACTAGGTATAAATATAAGTACAATACGAGACAGCAATACTTGTATTTCAAATGATTAGATTTAGTGAACTACTGGGATATTTTTTCTTTCCACAGAATTCATAATTACATGTATGGCGATCATGTTCCAAAAATGAACTGATCTTAGACTAAATAACTTAGGGAATAGGTGTTTTTTAAATTTTTTATATGAAAAAAAAAAACATTTTTTTTCCAAACTCCCCAAAAGTTTATTTGTAATAGCCTAATGTAAGCGTGGTGATACTGCAACAGATTTTTTGGGGAAAATTCTGATTGAAAGCTCTGAGCCGTAAAAAAAAAAAGAAACATTAAAAAACGTTTCATTTTTTTAAAAATAAAAAAACGTTTTTGATTACAACCCTGCTTAAAAACTTTAATGGGTATTACTATTTGATTATCTTTGAAAATAAAATGATGGGTCTATTAAAGTGAGTAATCATTCACATTTACTCTAAAACTTTAAAGGGTATTTGATTATCTTTGAAAATAAGACAAATAATACTTGCATTATAATATTTTAAATTTGTTTTGTTATACAGAAGGGAACAAACACCGACAGAATTTTCTGTCAGTGTTTGTTTTGACATTTGTCAAAGGATGCACTTTTAGCAGTGCCGTCCACCGAGAGCAAATTTGACAGTGATCATAAAGAATGTAGGGGTGGGAACTTTTATGTGATAAGTCACTATGAGACTATTGTTTGATTTATTTGAAGAATAGACTTTGAAGAAAAAATTGAAGAACTGTACTCTGTAATGAAGTGCTTAACAAGAGAACAGCAGTTGGCCTCGGTGTAAAGACTTGATTGCCATTTGCCAATATCTGTAATAGATATACCATTTTGTCTCCCTTTTACAGCCGTTTTGTATCCGTTTTGCGGCCCTTTTGAAAACGGCTACAAAACGGCGAATTTTGTGCACTCTGCACAGCTTGGTTCACTGTGACAGTAGATTTACAATTTTATTTAACCTTTTCAAGTAATATCTCTAAGAGACAGGAGGACCTGTATATAACATGTAAAGAATTTATTTAGGACTGAGTGAGAAGTGAAAGGGATGTTAAAGCATTATGCTGCCGCAGATGATATTCTTTCATGTTTAACTATGTAAGAAATTGTAGATGCATTCATGCATTTATACAATGACTGTTGATTGAGCATATAGCACATGGCTGAAAGATTAGATACAAATTTGTTGATTTCAAATGCAGCATACATTTTGTAATGCTCATTGACACTGTATTACCTGGTTATAAACCTTATTAAGTTATGTAGACACTTTCAAAACATAATACTTTGATTTCATTTATACCCTCAATGCTGCTCATAACTATGAAGTTATAAAAGTGGCACAAAATGTTCACATTGTTATAAGTATGTGTTCCGAATGCATCTGTTTGTGTCACCTCAATTCACCAAGCTATCTAATACATTACACTATGATATTTCTTTGAAAGTTGATACGCAGTAATTATTCTCTGTTATCTTGTATCCCATTGTGTAGTCATGGGTAAAGCTGAAGGATCCGTCACCCAAGAAACTTGGCATGGTCATGTGACTGCATTGTCCGTTGCTCCAGAGTACCGTAGACTGGGATTAGCTGCTATCATGATGAACATTCTAGAGGAGATCTCAGAGAGGTGAGTTTTCATCATTACTTAGGTCCCAATCATGATGAACATTCTAGTGTTCTCAGAGAGGTAAGTTTGCATCATTTCTTAGGGTCCAATAAGCATATGGCTACAAGTAAATTAGTATCCTCATCTCAATCACAGGACTTTCTAACATGGTTTAAAACAAAAGTAAAGGGTATTATATTGGACTTGCTTACAGGGAATATATGTAATTGGAAGCGTTAGGAATATTCACCTGTTATGGTAGCTGTGGAGTGTGGAGCAACAGGATATGAAGAGTTGAAATGGACGACTCAAGAGTGTAGCACTTGGAGAGACATTTGTCATAAAAACTAATTGGGTAACTGAACCTGTCAGTAAACTGACAGATCACTATTGATGATGATGATGGTGGTAGCTGTCATAGGGTTGTGAGTGAACTTCAAACATTGATTTTAATTTGATGTTTTCATTCTCATAGGAATAAGCTATTTGTATTTATTTTTGTATCATGCATCTTTAGGTATGGATGAATACCGTAGAGAAACTAGTAGAATTTGATGGTTTGGAAACTGTGCTGTAAACTTTCGGGACAACTCATAGCCCCTTACATTGATTTTGATTGAAAGAAGGAATGTGAACACTGATGAATGATGTTTTTTTTTTATTTATACAGGAAAGACTGTTTCTTTGTGGATCTGTTTGTCCGTGTGTCAAATGAGATTGCTACCAGCATGTACAAACGTCTTGGTTACACTGTCTATAGGAAGGTATTAGAGTACTACTCTGGTGATCCTGATGAAGATGCTTATGGTTAGTATTTAGTGGTACAGTGGGACCTCAATATAAGACACTATGTAGGGCCAAGGAAATTATGAAGTTATATTGAAACTATATCAGAGATAAAGACAATGAAATGCCAAGGTATTCTGCCAGATTAACAACCAGAGTGTGCTATTACAGTGGGGTTTGTTTTTTTAGTGAAACTTTATAGTGAAACTTTGTAAAAACCATTTTCTTTTTGAAAGAGGTTCCTCTGTATCACAGGAAAAGGGATACTGTCTGTTAACCCATAGAGGTACAGTGTCACCTTCAGGAGACGCTTTTGCAGTATCTGTTGGTCCAGAATATTGGGCAGTACATATCATACATGAGCACAAAGAGAAAAATGCAGTGACAAATTTGAGCCCATTCCCATCGCTGTATGGTGTGGCGTTCTTGAATTAGAGCAGTTTAAGTGTAACCAATCATTAAACTCTTTAAATTGGCAACGCAGTGAATAATATATAATCACTATTTCTGTGTTCAAATTGGCAATTTCTGATTCAATTTTACAATTATATTTCATTATGGTTTGTTATATCCATATTTATTTTCTTCAAGCTATGTAAGCATGGAAAAAAATAATTTGAATTGCCAATTTGAGGATTGAAGATGATTAATTCAAACCTCAAGAAAGCTCTGTACTGCTATGGGTTAATGCATTCATGTATTTAGTAGGAGTAAGATGAGGGATGATGATGCAACAAGAAATATACATTGCCATCATGTCTCATCCCAGAAAGTTGAAAAAAAAGCATTGGTAAAGATCATAGATTTTCTGTATTACCAATTTTGTGATGAATGAGTGAAATGGCAAAATATTTGTTTTATGCTACATTACTACAATAAAAAAACAAAAAACACTTGATTCTTTCTAAAATCTGTTACTATCCTTATTGCTTTTAATATTCTGTTATGTTGGCTGATCAGTTGCGCATTGCAAATTTTGCAAATTTAGAGTCTGGATAATTATCGACCAACCTAATAAATCCATCTATGTTTCTTTATGGCAGATATGCGGAAGGCTCTGAGTCGAGACAAGGAAAAGAAGTCGGTCATTCCTCTCAAGAATCCAGTCAGACCAGAGGAAGTGGAATGACAATGAGCCGGTGAACTTAACTTGGAGCACTGGAGCTTAGGACATCATGGTGTCTAAGCACACGATACAGTGTTATCACATACAGGACACTATATTCTCTAAGAACAACTCAGTTTTTATGCACTGGACCTAACATTACTTTGAAAATTTACAAGATTAATTCAGAACATTTGACAGCATAGGTTCTTACACAAGCTGTGTTTCTTTCAGTCAGAAGTACGATATCCCAAGATGTTTTGCATTAGCTGAAATTTTCGCGGTGGTTGAATTTTTGCTAATTTTGCAATTATGTCTTTGCTAAAATTTCCATTTAATAAATTCCTGTATTTAAGTGGAATATCATTCAAAACATGGAAATTATAACTCGCTGACATGTCATAATTGTCCCAAGTCGATGAAATATCTGTATGCTGAAATATTGGCTTATACAATAATTTTGATTATATGCACAAATTTTAGGTGAATATGGGGATGCCAGTGTAAGGGGTTTTGCAAGAAATTTGCAATCGATTGCAAGTTGCAACTGATTGTCACTGGCCAATCAAAATAATTGTTGCATGCATGTCTTCTTAAAAGGGCAGACCCTGAGCCAATCAGAATGGTTGTTTCAAAATTAGCAATTATTTGCAATTGATTGCAACCTACTTGCAACACCCCATTAGATGGATAGTACATCATGAAAGCTGAAATAAATCTATGCAAAACACTGGCCTACCTGACACATCTTTGCAAAACTTACATTATATGTGACCCGCCACCACATATTGACAAATAAGTCGGAAATTTGACTTTTTTACATCTTGACATAGTTTGACATTGTTAACATAGCTTGGACTCTAAGCTTTTCAGTGATGTATAACTTACCTTGTCAAAACCATGCAAATCCTTGCAAATTACAATGAGAATGAGAGCTTGTCAGACATGCTAATCACCAGAATAATAGAGGAAACAGGATATAAACAAGTATGACCGTTCAGGAGTACCGTAATGGTGTCCTATTGTTTGTCTTACCATAAAGTTGAATGAAAATTCCCTAATATTGACTAGGAAGGGATTATCAGATTAGGCTCAAACTTAGAATAGTTTCAAAGGAGATATACTTCTCTCCTTGTTTAGATTTTCAAAGCCACAGAGTGAATAACTCTTACATACGCAGGTTATTGTGAAGGTTTTACCCACCATGCTAGCATACTTATATTTCAAAATTCCCCCAAGATGGTTATTTCAAATCAAAGAAGGGGAAAAAAAACCCATTTGTACTCTGCAGATGTCTCCCTAATTTGGTCAGATGGCATCAATAAATGAACAACCAGTATAAAACACCTAAAATCAACTTTTCAACCACAAGCTCCCTATATACATTGTTTTCTCTAAAACTCCCATTGCGACTTACAGGTCATTTCGTGGTGGAGGGTCACATATGTAGCTTTCGAGATCTTATTAAGCAAAGTGTCATGTTTTATACCAAGCTGCTGAAGCATACATGTTTGTTATTTGGTCAGTCTTTTCAGCCTCTCTGGTTGTACTATGCCCTCACTTACTATCTACCCCACTTAATTGACAGTGTATATCTGAAAGGGGTAACTTGTGACGGCAGCATGAAGTGGGAAAATTGTTTGGTGTGCATCAGTAATCATGTATGATATTACTGTTTAAAGGTAGTTTTATGAAATCTTGTGTCCTAAGTGCAATGCTCCAAGTTAAGTTTACCTGATGAAGGCATTATTTTATTGTCATTTTTTTGGGGGGGTTTTGTTATTTTTTTAGGGGGGTGTTTAATAGTTTGTGGTTTTGGATGTTGTGTTTCTCTTCTTGCAGTATTTTTATTTGTTCATTTTTCTAACATAATAAATTGGTAAGGAATCAAACATAGGCAACTTACAATGTGCATGGTGTGTATTATAAGTGCTATAGGCAATAATTATTGAAAGAGAATTGAAAATTCATCGTCTCAGACTATGCCTCCAAATCTGCCTCCATTAAAATACTAGCAAATTTTCATCAACATTGTTCTGAATTTGACAACAGGTGTTATACTCAACTGTGCATTACATTTTTTTTTCAATCATTCAATAAATTTCTTGATATTGTTAGGATTGCAAATGAAAAGATTTGTTGACAGTACACATGAATATATTTATGCTTTGTTGCAGTCATTTCGTAGATTGGTGGGAAATAATGTAAAGCATATTACACACACTGTCACCTATCTCAATATTGAATCAGAAATTTTTGTAATTTGATTTATTTCTATTATGTTTGTGCAACAATGTTATTAAATAAGGGGTTCAGGCAATCCTTATTTGAATTGTATCAACTTCTAGTCATTGCTTTTTTTTTTTTTTTTTTTACTTTTTTTTATTGTACAATTTGTTTAAAATGGGGAAACTCCCATACCCTATTACAACACCGAAGATTTTAGACCATCTGACCCTGCTTCAGCATAAATGCTGCAAACTATAAAGATACTTTTGATGCCAAATTTATGTTCAAAATAATACTTACACAGAATGACCTGGACTTACTCTTCAGAGATGTGCTTACTTTTCATGAAGTGGCAAGGCGATCTATCTTTATAATGTAAAGGCAAAATCACATTGTTATGAAGATCATTTGACCACTTGTAATACTTGAAGAAAAGCTCGACTTCTGAAAAAGGTGAAAAAAATAATTCTAAGCTTTCTCATTCTTTCCATGTCAGTTGGGAAGAATATCATAGCAAAAATGTCTCCTAGAAAGGATTGCTCTTCAAATGCCCTCATATTGGAAATATGACGAGAAAAAGCCATACAGTTTGGGGCAACATTAATGACAGATTTGTGCAGTCCCTTATACTCATTACTTTGTGCAATACAAGTATGTTTTGGGGAAAGAAAGTGAATTTATCAATTCGCTCCAAATAAAATACAACTAATCTAACTCCCAGTTGCTTTGGAACAGTTTCTTCACATTATGAGTGTATGAACAGAGCTCCAGTTTATCTTTGATAAATTTAATAGATTAAACAGCATTGAGCAAGGATTGGATTCTTTGACTGCATTCTTTGATAAACATCATTTCATGTGCTGATCTTTCATAGGATTTGCCTGTACATTACCTTAGAACACAAATCCACAAAAAAGATAATCACATGTATCTTTTAATAAAATATATTTGAAATACAGTTTAATATAAAATAATGTACATTCAGAGTCTTATTTACAGATCGAACCTGTTATTAATCACAGTTCAATTATATCAATATACCATGAAGTCATAGAATTGAACATCTCCAGATCGCATTACATGAAGAACATGTGATGTTGTTTGTTGCTAATTTGAAGATACAATGCAACCAAGTCTCAAGATTGCCTAAAGCTCACCGCACACTATACAATCTGGCAGCCCCCGATTTTCAAACAAATGGCATTTTGCATTCAATATGAAGGTATAAATAAGTACAATTTTCTTATTTGAAGTTTAGAATAATGATAGGAATACTATAATTGAAATGTTAGTTAACTGTAAGCCTTGTGGTCAGAGTAAAGGCCAAATCGGCTTCAAACCTTAGCCGAGCACAATATTGCCATGATGTCACTACAATTCAAAATAGTTTGCTTTTATTCCTGCAGGGAGGCTTGTCATAGCTCAGAATTTTGATTATAGTATTCATACAACTATTCGGAACTTTGATCATTAAGATCTTACATGTTTGAATGTTCATACAAAAAGCTGTAACAAATTTTTCCAAAGTCGGATCACAGATGGATCATATAGTGTGCGATGGGCTTAATATCAGCGTTTCCTACAGATCAAATCTAGATATATGGCCGTTAATAATCAGCACATCTGCATCTTCTTTCAGGCTTTCTGGGAAGATAGATGTTATTCCTACATGACTTTCACTGATAACAAGCTTTCAATGTTCTTTTCAGCACAACCTTCCTCAGTCTCATTTTAATTTGCATGAAACATGCTGGAAAATTATCCTGAATGTTTTCAAGCAGATCTGCTTCTGAGAAAAATAGGAAGTTCAGGGCAATTCCATGGTAATAGAATAACAAAATGTAATTCAGTTACTAACATTTTTAGAGTTAATGTGCATATCTAGTACCTTGCCTTCCTTTTTTCCCATTCAATACTATGAAAATATGCCCATTCTTTCACCTGAACTCTTTCATTCCAACAATTTTCTACTTATATTCATGATAGGATGATGATGATGATGATGATGATGGCTTCTTGTAAAGCGCTGGTATCCGCCTCAGCTGGGCGCTCATGGTGCTGAATGTCTCACAAATTTCAACATTTAGTCAGTGTCAAATTTATTTCCAGTGTCTTAATTAGCATACTTATTCCATTTGAGATGAGATATTGTGTCAAATTTATTTCCAGTGTCTTAATTAGCATACTTACTCCATTTGAGATGAGATATTGTGGTATACAACCTGGAATGGAATTACCAGAAAATGGTGCCATTTTCAAAGAACAAAAATGTCTTGTAAAATCAAACATGCATTATACCAACACTGACTATGATAGTGGAATTCCTTTAGTTTACGTTTCTTTTAATTCAAGGATTTGGCTATTCAGGACTATCAACGTGATTGTTTTCACTATAAGTCTGAAGTGAGCCAATTGTTCTTCCCATGTGGAAATGCCCTTCAGTCAATCGTGGGGCAATCTCTAATAATCTGAGCTTCTAATCTGAATGAAAACATTAATGTGAATCAACAAAATATGCCTTTTTTGCAGTGTAACTTTGCAGCCCCTAGAACAATTTGAATACATGTATACCTGTCAATTCATTACCAATTTAAATTTGGTTTTCACTGACTGAAATAAACCAAAATTCAAATTTCAGTCACTTGGCATCATGACTGTCATCAACTTGATTGATAACAAGCCCAAATTGAACATATCTGAAGGCAGTTTAATTTGTGCAACTACAAAAATACCTTACAGAGGAAACAACATAATTGCATGTATGCGTCTGTCAGGTTTGTAAAATTGACTTTGCAAACCAATAAACAAATTCAAAGCTTTTGGGACATATGCATATCCGATGCATCAAGATTTTTAATACTTGTATTGGAGTGAAAAATGTATAATTCTGAGATGAACAATAAATATATTAGGCATCTTCACTGTATCAGCCACTCTAGTATCAATTCACACTATCCTATTAAAAGCAGAGTGCTAATAGAGTGCATAAATGACACCATGGATGGATTAGAAAGGATTATTCAGACTTCCAGATCTTGTCCCCTTTGTTATCTTTGTACAAAGAGATCTTCTGGAAATGAAAGGTGTTGAAGATGCCATAGAGGTAGGGTATCAATATCCACTACAATGTATTCACTGCTATGTTCATACTTGGGCACAAGCAGTGGGCTATCACCTTGGTATGATATAACTTGATCAATCAGTCCATTGTAATACTGGTCCAATCTTCACTGGAAACTGCAAGTATCTTAACTGGACACCACCACAAAATGGGTGTTACATAACTTTCATGTTTCCATCATGAACATCTCCATATCCAAAGGGCACAGACAATGGAATGAAAGTGATACTGTTTGGCAACTTTGGCTATAGTCTATTGATGGCACAACGGGTTCATGAGTTGTCACTGGTTTCAGCCATCTTCTGTTTCCACATCTTAGCCATAGCAAGCAGCTTGAGATTGGATTGGTTGGTTTCATCTGAGGGAAAGATGTAGTCATAATACTCTTCCCATCCTGCATCAGACTGTAAGGGGTAGAACAGATATGGAAATGCAATTTAGTATAAATCATGTCACATGCTTTTTCATTACTTCCAAAGAATCCGTTTTGGTTCACAACATGCAAAATATTTCATTTCATTTCACTCAGGGATATAAACAAATCAGCTATCCACAGCATTTCAGATTTCAGATTCATTTATTAATTGTCATGCAAAGCATAACATTTGATTTACAGTATGATAATCAAAGAATACATTTAAATAGGTAGGATGGTATAAGATCAGCATGCCGTTTATATAGCAAAGATTTTGGGCCATCCTTTCTTGATATTCTACTATTTATATCATTCATAATGATGATCCCATCCAGATCAATATTTCAAAGGGTATGTCTCTTAAATGTGGATTCTCATGAAGCACTGACCCAGTACATCCCCTCTTGAGACAAAGTAACTTCCAACTTACCCCATCTTCAGTTTGAACCTTTCTCCTCTTCTTCACCTTGTTAGGCATCTGTTCTTTAACCTTTGCTACACTCTCATCATCACCAAATTCATTCTGAAAAGTTGAATTAAAAGACATTACAAAATAATTTAAAGCACATACATTTTTCATGCTCAATTTTTTTTTTTTTAAAACATACAGTTAATGATATCAAAGCTTAAATGGGTTATTCTAGTATTTCATAAGGATAGCTGCTCCATTATGAAAATATGATTTGGCAATATGGAAATATGCATGTGCATGAAAGTGACCTTAAATATTCATTAGAATGCTTCATGAAATATGATTCTACATTAAAGAACTACGATTAATGCCCATAATTTTAACAACATCATTAGAGTACCGCATGAGCTGAAATTTTCGTGGTGGTTTAATTTTCGCTAATTTCACGATGATGTGTAAAATTTCCACTCGGTAAAATGCCTATATTTAAGTATGGAAACATCATTGTAAATGTGAAAATAATAACTGGCTAATATGTCGAACTTGTCTCAAATCGCTAAAATATCTGTATGCTAAAAACTGGCTTATACAGTAGTGGTTGTCATATTAAAACCATAACAACCATCTTTTTTTATGACTATCTTCTGAATCTGATGCACAGCACTTACATCATCCCTCTACAAACATCCTCCTTACCTCAAATTCTTGCCATGCCTCTAGGAGCATCAGTCTTTCTTCCTTCTCCTCTACATGTTTCAAAGCCTTGTTAGCTTCTTCATAGACCTGCCTTGATCTCAGTACACAGTCATCTGATCCCACAGACAGCTCACACTTGGCAAAACTTATCCACACCTGTAAAGTCATCAACACAAACATACACATGAATCAATATAACTTTATCAAGACATATATTCAGATATAGCTTTTCTCCATCTAAAGAGCAATAATAGCCCAGTTGTGGTGTAGTTTACCCAGTCCCATTATTTCCTGAGACAAAAAAGTTAGTAAAAAAAATTATGGAGGTCTCCTTGTTGTTAAAACATATGAGTCCATTAAAAATTTTTGCAATTAGAGTCCATCAGGTCAGAATGACACTTTTTATTTTATTTTATTTTATTCTATTATAATTCTTTTTTTTTTTTTGGGGGGGGGGGGGTGATTCCTATAGTGCATATGACACTATGACTACCATGAAATCAAACACTGATGTGGTTTAATTACCTTGACATGCTGTGTCCTCTCCAAGAGTCTCCTGTACAGAGCCCTTGCATTGTCCCATTCTTCTTGCTCAACTTCAAAGTCAATGAAAGATTTCCACAAAACCTCTGGCATGTCAAGTCTAGGCTGACTTATGGCAAGTTCATAGATGGCTCTTGATCTGTCTACGTCCCCAAGGATGGTCTCCAGCTCTGCATACTACAAAGTAACAAAGGAAGTTGCAATCTTACAGTTACTACACTGTACTCTGCAGTTTGTTGTTGCTGAACTGGGTTTTTACAGACATGTAACAAGCAGATATGATTATCTAGGTCTGGGACTGACCATTAACATCATCATCTGGAAGACGTGACTCGGAATCAAGCCTGGGTCTGATCAGAGTCAGTTCGTAGGTGAAGACAAAGAGCTGACTGCGACGTTACCACTAGACTAACTCCCTAATCAGAGTATTTTCAATAGTTGACTGGAAGTAAAACTAATATGAGTTAGGAATATGAAAGTTAATTCAGATACTTCCTTTGTTTCTAATACATTCTACAAGGAAAAATAAATAACTTTCTTGGAGGCAGAAATTAAAATAGCTCATTAGAGAACTGCACATTTACATGGGGATAACAGATTACTGCTGCTGCTAAGTTTTACCACTTGACTGTGTATTACCTTCATCCATGTAGTACAGTTTGCAGGATTGAACTCCAGGAACTTCTCATACAGTACTCGACAACGATCAAATTCTCGCAGCTGGAGCTCCATCTCAATGTAAGACTTGAAGAGTTTGTCTTTTGGACATTTACCAATTGCTGTTCCCTGAATGAATCAATAAATGATAGACAATGGAAGCATTGTTTTTTTTAAGGATTTTACACTGTTTCCTGCTATTTAAAATAAAAAGCATGTATGCATCTACATGCTTTTTTATACATTGTATCCTTGTGCAAACTAATTGCTTATATACCATTCAGTTTTGGCATATGAAGGGAGAACAAAAAATAAACTCATAACAATATATAAACGGGGGCAATGACGAATGAATTTGACAAGTGAACCCCCTCCTCTCTCCCTCTCTGTTAGTATGTACTGACTTACCATGACTCTCCTTGCTCTTTGGAGTTCTTTCTGTCTGATCTCAAACTGAGCCATTAGCACCCACATCTTGGCAAATGTGAACTTCTTGTGAGGGATAAGGTCTAAACAAGCCTTGTACACTTCACGAGTCTTCTCCATATCCTAACAAACAAAGGATGATTAAAAGTAATTTATATATGTAGCTTAGACAGAATTATTCCTCATTAAATCAAAGTTTTTGATGTACGCAACTTTGTGACATGGCATATTCCAATCCGTCTGAAGTCTGTATTCATTCATAAACATAACTGAGAAACAAATTAACCAAATTGATATTTACCCAACAATTACTCTTGCAATTTATTTGTCAGATGACGTTTCTAGGTTTTGACAGGGAGAAATATGCTTATATGATTCCACCCAATGAGCAAGATTTATTTCAGTATAACATGCATTTCTATAGACCCTAGCCCAAGTTTTCTCTGGCTTAGTGTTCAACTGGTTAAGCTCGTAAAAAAAAAAGCCATCATAATTATCACCGAAATGGACAGAGTGATGAAATCCCTCCTTTAACCTGTTGACAATGGGATTCTCTCAATTCAATTAGGCTTGATGAAGGGACCACCTAGTTCCTGCAAGCAATGGGTTAAATATCAAAACTTAGATATCATTACTCTGATTCATGAGTATCACTACAATGATCACCTTACCCTGACTTCAAGTTCTTCATAGATGGCATAATTGATCCATAGATAGATATATCTTCTCCAGAGTCTCTTCTCTTGAGCAGGAGGGATGTTAGCAATAGCTCTCTCATACAGATCTCTCACTGTCTCTATGTCCCCATCTGTCTCCATTAGACGAAGATAGTCAAACCATGCATCATAGTTGTTAGGGTTGGCTTTCACCTCCTGCAAAAACAAAGATACATATATTGCAGACCAAATGATTGGACAACAAATCTATTACAGTACAACAACATCTCTACAAGAGTTTTCTAAATCCTACCAGGTAAATTCCACAAATGACAAATGTCTTCCTACTAGAGGATAACATATATTGGTTAAGAATTCTATGAATAAAGGGTACCTTGATCAAAATCTCACTAGGATAATAATATTCTAATAATAATATTCTGGATTTATATAGCGCCTAATACATCTCCAAGAGAGTCTCTAAGCGCTTTACAGAAATATTATTACCCCGGTCATCGGATTCAGGCTTGCCCGCATACAATGCATGCACCTTCTCCACTCCCTAGGGAGCATTCCAGCCAGGCGCCTTTTGCAGGCGTGCACAATGCTAAACAAATCACAATGACTTTCGCATCCTACCGGGTACCCACTTAACACCTGGGTGGAGAGTGGCAAATGTAGATTCATATCTTGCCAAAGGACATTAGTGCCGTGCCGGGATTTGAACTCGGACCACGAGATCTACAGTCCGGTGACATATCCACTAGACCACGACACCTCTACTTAGGATGATAGGATCACACTAAAAATGATGCATGTATATCAAGTGAAAAGCAGATGGATAATGGTGACTTACCTCTTCATACTGGAACCTTCTCTTACTGATGATGACATCTTCAATCCCAGCTCGGTCTCCATATCTCTTCTCATGGATGGTGTAATTCTTGAAGAGTTCCTGAGCATGCTCCTTATCCATGTTGTCTAAGGCATACTTGTAGATCACCTTGGCTCTCTCATGCTATATGTCAAAAACAAAATAGTAAAACTTTTTTTTAAAATACTTACTTTACTTAGAATGGAAAATATGATTATCACAATTACAAGGTTTCAAAAAAAATGTTTCCCATAGAAACTACTTTTTCTTTACATAAAACCTACTTGGATGGCCTTTCAATGAAAGCATGAAAAAAATGTACACATTAAAAAAGAATTACCTAAGTTATCCTGCCACTGCAAATAAAAACCTCTATGAAACATTTACAGGATTGTTTGATGGGATATATTCACAAAATACTTATTTTTATAATGAAATAGAAAAAAAATCCTTCTTACCTCTTTCTGTCTCTCTTCAAACTTGGCGAATGCTATGTAGAGTTTCTCATCCATGTGATCTTCATAAAATGCCACAGCTCTCTCAAAGACACCTCTGGAAAGACTGATATAGTTATGAGACTCCTCAAAGCTGGCAAATTTGATCCAGTTCTTCACTTCAGGATGAACATAAACAAGTGGCTCTCAGTCAAGGAACATACTGGATGCTAACTTCTCAAATGGATGGTAAGAAACTTCCTAGAATGCTCTAACCATTGCTGTAGTACTACATCAAATAGATATATTTACCATAGAATACTATCATGATTGTTCTCTCTTATTTTTAAACTGAAATGTACAATGCCATTTCATCAAAACTCCCCATAGAGTACCGAAGTGTGACATCATCAAATTTTGTTTTTTGCATTTGAGCATTTTCATGACTATATTCCGGCAGAGCATGATGAAAAACCTCCACACACCAAATTTGACGTGAATCGGTTCACAGTGGCCAAGGTATGGCCACATGAATGCCTAAATATCCCCATTGAAATCAGTGTAAATTGGGACTAGGTAGGTATTCATGTGGCCTCATATCGGGTCCCCATGAGCCAATGCCCATAAAATTTGGGCTGTGGATGTTTTTCATCATGCTCCATCAAGACATGGTATCCAAAATTCTGAAATCCAAAAAAAGTTTTTTGTGACGTCATCGCTTTGGTGCTCTATTAAACCCTCTATACATATTTCATATTTTGACAAACCATGGAGGACATGAATGCCTCGGCAGTATGCAGGAAGCATGTAAACTTTCAGCATTTGAATTAAAAACATTTTTAACATCTTCTCAATTGCCATATGATTGAAATGCGATCTGAAATCAGTCAATCAAATCAGATTCAAGACAAGTAAAAAGGATATATCTCTCATAGATAGCTCTTGCACGGTCTGTCTCCTTGTATCTAAGCTCCATCTTGATGTAAGAGAACCAGGCCTGTTCCTCTGGCTCCCATTGCATCCAACGCTCAAACACCTGTCTGGCTCCTCCCACATTGCCTAAAAGCTCCTCCATGTAGGTGTACTTGTACCAGAACTGATTGCAGCGAGGCAAGATGGTGATGGCTCTATCCCAGATGTTACGAGCATGGTTTATCTGTTTGTGTCTGGAAGAAAACAAATCACATATGACCAGAAAAAAGGTTTTCATTACATCCATAAATGACACGGATGAAAATATCAACATCTTCTTCAAGATCATAACTCTTTATGCTTCCTATTTATCATAGTACCAGGCAATCAATAACAACATGTAGCCTTTAATGTTTTATTTTTATTACCATTAAAATATTAATAACTAAAACAAGCATCATAGTAGTAATTCAATCATCAATTAAAGTGTCCAAGCACCTTTCAGTTTTTAAACTTGCAAACATGTTACTGTTCATATTTTAGTCCACACTCTTTCACAGCTCAAAAAGTGAGTCTATCAAAAGTAACAATTATTCATTAAATTAGTCTTGCTACAAGAAACTTGAAGGTTCAGTTCCCTCATTGATTCAATTCAATTCAAATGAAGTCTAAAAACCAAGGTAAAGCAAACTGTTCTAAAATTTGGAGCATGTGGGATACTAATATTCATTTCTCTCAGATGTCAGACGGCATGCTCTGTAATCCTAACAACCCGTCATCATACACATGCTCAACTAAAATAAAACTACACACAACCACATCTACAAATGGATAAAGGCATCTACGTATCGATGGGCTTACTTCATTTCCATTTCTGCATACTTTAACCAGATTGTCACATTACGATGCTCCACATCTAATGCTCTTTCCCAAATGGATCTTGCTCTGTGAAAAACAAAGAGAAATAGCAAAGTTTCATACAAAGGTGATACTTGAAGTAACTCCCTCTAACCTTTTGAGTAGATCAGAAGTCATTACAGAAGAGAAAATGACTCTCTTTTGATGTTCAAATGCAGAATGAAGCAGTGCGAAGAGAATAGTCAAAGATGTAAAGATGATAATTTTTTTGTTGTTTTATATTTGAAAACATCATTCACATCTGTATATGAATATTCATATTTGTTTTATTTTGATGATAATCTTATTATGTCACGATTTCAATAAAGAGAGTGTGATTTCATTTCATTCCTAAAAATGGTTGTGAATGATCAATGTAATTAAACAAAAATTGTATTAAAAGGTTATGACCACAAAACTCTCGGTAAATTCACTCTTAATGTATATTCTACCTTGAGAATTCTTACCGAGCAATTTCATTCTGGCTCTCTTCCCACTTGGCATACTTGATCCAGTTGCCCACCATGGAACGGTTCTTACGGATATTGTCCTCAAATTCCTTTCTTTTTCTCAGTCTGTATTCTTGAAGTTCGTCTGGATCAGTGATCTTTTGCTTTGGAGGCTGTCATTTAACATTAACGAACAAAAAAATTCTACATGTAGAAGGTAACAAGCTCAATCATTACTTAAAATCAGGTTTGATGGGGTATCAGACCCATTACAACAGAGCTGCATGTTCTAAAATATTGTCAGTATTTGTTTTAGACAAATTTTTGTGAGATAATAATATAATGATAATAATACTAATAATAATATGTCTTGTTTACCCAGGGTAGCCTCTTCAGTACTATGTACAGTTCTCCCAGAGAGTCCTGCAAGACTATTATTACCCTGGCTTTAGCTCAAGCAACTGTAGCGCTTCGTGCATTCAAGGAATAAATCCTACCAGGTACCCATTTACTACACCTGGGTCGAGTGTGGCAAATGTAGATTAATGTCTTGCCAAAGGACATTAGTGCTGGGCAGAGATTCGAACCCCGCACCTTGTGGTTCAAAGCTCGGAGACTTATCCACTGGACCACAACACCTCTATGGGGAAACAGCACTATCCTATGAATTTTGCACTAAAATGATTGCTGGTCAAACAGAATTAAGATGTCAAGAAGATATGAATGAAAGATCTTATTGGCAATACAAGCAAAGTTACAACAGAGACAAGACATTGCATTATTGGGGCAACAGCATGGACAAAGAATACCATGACTAAGGCCCAAGGCCACTGAGGTTAAAAATACAGCTCACATGTCCTTTCCTGAATCAATACTGAGAATGAAGAAATGAAGAGGGAAGGGGGATGAGAAAAGAATGAGTATACTTACAGGAGGTACTAACTCAAGTTCTCTTTCCTTAGCCTCTCTCAGGATCTGTTCAGCAGTAATCTGCACCTCTGCTGGCATCTTGTTTTTTACCTGTTAGGAAAAAAAAAAGTTTTCTTAAATTGACATCATGCTGCCGAAATCTGAAAAAATTCTATTCCGCAAAATATCAAGAGAGATTAAAACCTAGACTGCTTTGTATTTTTCTTAACATGGTTATTTTCATCTCTATTTCCTTCCCATCTTTGTAATTGTGCATTACTATTACCGGTATTCATATTTCTAAAGCACGCATCACATCTTGCCACATGTCGAAGTTGCATTGCTCGTGCACCTATGGTCTAGACTAGCCCATTAGTAATGCGGACAATGTGGAGGTCAATGTATTCGAATGATAATGGAGCGGACATCGGAAGCAAGTTGTAAGGTAAGGCAAAACCTTCCATAGTACTCTCAAAAAATTCCTGTTTTTTTTAAATGGAAAAGAAAAATCTAGCTTTTCTTTATGTGGTTTGCCAGGTAGATTGCGGGGAATACTAGCAAAAGCAAACCTTGAATGTAGTTTGCAGAGGTAGTCCTAACCGCGAGAAAGGGTGATTTCGTGATTTCGTCAAAATTTTCTAAGTTTTTTTTGGATTAGATAGGGTTAGGGTTAGGGTTAGGCTTAGGTTTAAATTAAAGTTAGAGTTACGGTTAGGGTAGGGTTTAGGATTAGGGTTAGGGTATGGTGATATCATGAGTATGCCATACATCAAGCTCATACAGATAGTCTGAAAATCAATGTGCCAAATTCTGTGTTTACCCTGACCAACTCATCCTGTTTATTTGGTTCTGCGACTAAGTGGAAAACAGTGAAAAGGAGGAATCCAGACCAATAAAAAGAAAAAAGAAGACAAGTGACAAAGGTGCGGCCAAATACAAGTGCCAGTACCAAGCACAGTGGCAGGTACATTTCCCTTGTATTGAGCCATGGAAGGACAGATACAGCTTCCACTGTAGAACATGTAAAAGAACCATGCAATGCAGCCATCAAGGAATCAGTGATGTGGCCAGACATTGTTCGAAAGAGATGCACAAAAAAAAAAAACACAAAAAAACAGCAGGGCACTTGCTTTGCAGCCAAAGTTGCCTTTTCTGGCAAAATACGATCCTCTGACTGAGAAGGTAAGCAAATAATTTCAAATATCTTTGATATCATTCTTGCTGTGATGATTGAATCATTAATGAATGTGCAAAAAAAAAAAAAGGAAATTTGAAAAATTGATGTCTAATTGTGTTAATATATAAGTCTTTATATAATAATATATTCATATATATTTTTTAATTTGGCATATGAAATCTGGTGCATACCTTTAATGCAACTTCATTAATAAAACAACAATTTCATTAATAAAATTATGAGATTTGGTGCATACCCGTTATGCAATTTCATTAACAAAATTGCCTCACAGGTATGCACCAAATCTCATAATTCATATTACAAATATTCCCACACCCTTCCCCACTCAGTCGCTTCGTTCCCTCACAGCGACGCAGCCATAGGTCTCACTCATACTCGTAGCCACTTCACAAACTTGGCATCTGTTATCATCTCCCTTTTCCGCTTTATAGACTTAATTAAGAGCAAGGTTATCTGACAACCTGGCATTTGTGTGATATCAGCCTAACCGTGAAATTTCTCTTCACACATGTGCTCTTGGCATCTTGCATGCCATGTAATGTAACGTTACAAATATTACGTTAGGAGTGGAAAGCCATAACGCCAAAACGGCAATGAATGAGCTGATGACAAATTTCACGATAATAGTATTACACTAGACTCTATATCATACATTCTTAGTTTAGATGGCCGTTTAGACTACGTTGACCGAGTCTATAGTTTAATGTTCGGCAGAATTGTGTCTTAACTTTGTTAATGTTACGCTAAGTGTGCACTGACCGGAATAACAACCCACAAACCTTTCCATAAACAGCATGTTATATTTTTGTAGGCCTCTAACTGTTACAAGCATGACAAGTATTTAGTCTGATGAATTTAATAAGTTCAGCAGCGTTTAGTATGCATGTATTACCTTTGCAACCTTGGGGACTTTATTTTTACTAGATGAAGCCATTTTGCTGGTATTATGTCCGTTATATTGATGAGAAAGTGTCGTTTGTTTTCCCGATAATACACCGATGTACGCTGCAAATAAAGAATTTGTAACGAAAGATGGCGCTCTACTAATGGGCTCGTTCGGAAAAAAATGATAAAAAAATATGTTTACTAAGAAAAGAAATTTTACTATATCAATTATAGTTTGAGTTTAAACAGATTTTAGGAAATCTAAAATCATAACAATGTTTTTAGATTTATTTTAACAAACTTATATAAAGATGTCATCTTAACATTCAATTCATAACAATGGCGAGGTTGTTGCCATAGAGAGCTACGCCGCTAACCTTTAATTTTTTTCTCCTGTTGTCCCTATAAAATCGCTTTATTTTCTTCAAAATTGAAAGGTATGTATCTCACAACTTAGATAAAACACCGAAATGACATTTGATGTTTACATTTTAATTGCTATATGAGCTTTTACTAAGCCTTGAGGGTTATTAATGAACAATACCGTCACCGTGCATTGCCGTGTTAAGTTTGTAATGTTAAAGTGAAATTTCTATCTAATGACTGTATGGCACTGAGACTGTGACTGTACACTGCAAATGCAATGGCACTGGAACGGAAGATGCATGCAGTCTCTGGAATTGAGATAGCTACCCATAACTGTTAGTAGGTCAAAACGGTGTTTTGAATAGCGAAACCATCATCACATCACATCACATCACATCGGGTACGGAAAGGAAAGATTTCTCCTGTAGATTTTCCGGTCTTGACTCCAAGTTTGCAGGTTGAATTTGAACTGTTTGAATTTGTGTAGATCTAGGCCTAGGTCTAGAGTCTAGTCTAACTATGTTAACTTAGACCTAAGTTAGATCTAACTGTTACTTTAGCTTTACATGCGATGAATCTTTCCCCCCCACCAATGCTTGTCCAACAATTCCTTGAAAACTAATTGCTGATGCGAATGCAAAATACATTGACTTTGATCTTCTATAACAGAGAAGAGAAGTTTTAATTTTACTTACCAGCAATGTTCCTGAGGCTCTCAATTTTCCCCTTTCTGCTTCATATCTGATGAATGAACTGAAAATGGTGAATTTTAAGAAAAAAAATGGACTCGTAGGTCGGCAGCTAGCCCCAGGGCCCAGGACGCTGCCCTGAGTGGAACCACTGCTTCTCGGTAGAGCTCTCATCTGCCACAGTGAAAACTCCAACTAATAACTTTTTGTTAAGTAGAGTAGGTCTAGAGCTCCAGTCATTCGACCTGTGCCGTCATTCAACCTATTTTCACTAGACCTATATCACAAGTCAGCATATTATTTTACCACAACACACACAAATCACTTCATTACACACAGAGACATTGTCACTCACCACAATGGAAAAAGGAATCTAAAATTACCTATGGACTAACTTTTCTTTGAAATTGGGGAAGGAATTGTGAAATTATTCATAAAAATTCTGCAGATTTTGCTGTATTTTACTAACAAAAGCTAGTGAAGCCTAGTTTTCCATAAATGCTATTGTATACCAGCTTATCTTCAGATAAGCTTGTACATGTTTAAGTGTTAAACCCCTAGGGATTAAGAAATATTCATTTCACAGTCAGTGTTGATGTTGCTCACTATATGATATTTTGAGGACTTGTGAGAATCATGAGAAATTGTGAAAAAAAAAATTTCATAGAAATAATTCTTTAAGTCTGACTTAATGTGCAGTAAATCTTGAATACATCCCTACCTCCATATTGGAAACTAAGATTGTAATTCTTTGATTGTATGATTTCTGGAAGTTACAAAAATGCCTACTACATGCCAAGATTAAAATGATTGAAGATTTCATTTTTACCAAACGTATTGCATATCGATACTTTAATAAGTATTTTCAGAAGAGCAAGTAGTTGAGGCTGATTAATTTGTTGGTTTGGTAATGCTTTATTATACAGAATAAAATTTTTCATTTACCCTGCATAGGGAACGATAGAAATGGCGACTGTTGTTCAGTCAGCAGATGGACCTGCTGAGGTCATTAATGCCAGGCGAACAGAATCACTTGATGCTCCTAACATCTTGAAGTTAGTTACCAAAGCTACCCAGCCACAGTTTGGATTGGTGGATGTTGTAAATATCATGTAAGTATGACACTTTTTAATATTTGGGATCATCTACAAAAAATACGATCTTGTCACAAAGTACATGTCAGTCATGAAAGAATCTCTTTTTGAAATATATTACCTTAGCAAAGAGTCATTGTATGAAGAATGTTGACAGATTTACCATATGAACAAACTCTGGTTTTCAGTTATATTCAAAGATAAAAGTACTGTGATAAGAAAGGACATGATTCAATCTATTAACATGTTTGCTTTACACAGTGAAAAGGCAGTGTTAGCTGTGACCCTGAACAATGAACGAGAAGATATCCTTGCCCATGCAGCATTCTTTGACTACCCCAATGTGGATTCAGTAGACCACGGCGCATGGCAGGACTGGCTCAATACATACTATGATACAGAGAAATGCACAGTAAGCTTTTTCAAAATGATTCAGAGTGAATTGGTTGCTTAACCATTTTAAAATAAATATGCATTTTACATATTGCAGGTACATGTATGATTTTTTAAAGAAAATGATGGAAAAGACATGTTTGCAATTCAGGGAAAATAGAAATAATCCAGCACCATGAAAAGGTGTATGCTTCTTGTGGTCACATACAAGCGTCAAATCAAGTAACTGTGAATACCTGAATTCCTGAAGGATTGATTTCATTTTCTTTTATCTGGGTATTGTTACCAAATATGGAAGTATAGTAAAGAATTACTGTGTATTGTGAAAGGGATTGAAATTAACAAGGATGATATTCTATCCAAATGTGTAAACAAGTTAGTGTCATGAATTAAGGAAGGGAGAGGTGCCATTCAGGTTAGAGACGAGTGCAAGGCAAACATAAACGTAATGGTCTGAAATCTGAATCCTGGTCTTTAAATGATTACTCATCTTGTCAAGTAATATGTTTCATTTTGTTTACAGCCTTTGAATACTCTGTTTCTACACTACTTTGTTGCTAAACCTGCATTTGCACATGGCAGTGCTAAAGAGATCATCAGGTAAATTTCAATAAGGTTTTTGAAGCTCACTTTAGAAAAGGCCTCTGTAATCTTAAAATGTCATATTCCTTTTAATCTCATACAAAACTTTGTTTATATGTTTCTTGTCATTTTTTTCTAAGAAAATGCTTGTGTTTACATAAATGTTGTTTGAATGTTATGTTTAGATAAACTCTAAATATCATGATCAAACCTACATATGAAGCAACTTTTTACAGTGATCTATACAGTAATATTTATGTATAACAGTCCTTTCACTTCTTGAAAATGATACTTGTAATTCCTACATATTATTAAGTCTGCATTTACTTCTCGAGCAAAGGGCTATGTGGGATATCCAGATTACTGTTTATAAAAAAAAAGCAACAAAAAGAAATATCAGAGTTTGATGGAGTATACCTGTGTGTTTTAAGATGCTTTTACATGTTTTGATATTTCACTAGGACTGTATTCAATGCAGTACCTGACATCCACTTCCTGTATGTAGTGTTACCTACTGGGGTAGCCCCTGAGTCTGCTTTGGCTGATAACTTCAGCCTAATGGAGCTTAAGGATGAAGGCAAACCTCTTGAGGGATATTCAGTCTTTGTGTGTCATAGACATGATCATTGTCCAGAGCTCTTTGTGAGAAAAGCAAGGTAATATACCACATTTCAAGTACTAGCAAGTTTAGCAAAAAAAAAAAAATCTAACATTATGATAACTGCATTACTCCTGCATGTTGAGTATAAAAGTAAATTAGCATTGTTGCATGAAAAAGTTTTTTTTTTTTTTTTTTTTTTAAAATCGGTGCCTATTGCTGTCTTGATTATGTACCGTACTGTTAGGTATATCTGTTAATGTATCATCTTGTTAGTGTTCACTTCATTGCAGTATCTTTCATTTGTTTATTCTACATAATTTGATTATTGAACTTGTTTTGGGGTAGATTTGAGGAATTGAATTTATAAATGAAGTCTAATAATCTGTTTTTAGGGTTGAAGATCATGATGACCTGACACCAATCTTCAACCGTCAAAGTGACATGCTGAATTCTACATATGGAAGCTACTTCTTAGCTGAGTTGATAGAGTCTCAGGATGACAATAACCAGGCAATCATTGTTGAGGTATGTATTTTTACTTTCAGATAATGAAAAATGTAAATGCAACTAAATTGTCAAAGGGTCAGATTTTAATTGAAACCTATTGAAGAACAGTAAAAATTCCTCCTGAATTAACAGTGATAAACTCAAAAGTTTGAACATGTCTTTGAATGGGTACCCAATTTATCTGCAGTGTACTTATTTATGACAATAAATTATGCAATGTAACAAGTAAACTACAAGGTGTTTTTTTAATATTTTACTTGTATTCTAACATTTGCTTTGTGTAGATGGAAGGTACTGCTGTAGGATTCATGAGTCTTTCAACTGATGTAGATGTTGATCTTCTAAATACCTGCTTTGAGCTTGGTCCATTCCATGGTCTTCACAAACCTCACCCTGATGATATCCTCAAAGCTCCTACACCTCCTCCTCCAGGTATGTAGCAAAGTCAAATTACATATATACATGCATCTAAGTGGTTGAAATGATGAATAGATAAGAAGTTATAATAAATGGAAAATGCCTTGAAATAAATCGTAGTTCAATTTTTGGATAGATAGATAGGTGAATGTCGTGCCTGAAGTTGGACCTTTATGAAGATTCTAAGGGGCTTATAATCTTTCTTTTCCCCCTTTATTCTTTTTTATGGAGAATATAAAGAAGAACAAGGGGGAAGTATAGGCAGGTAGAGGGGCACAAAACAAAGATTGTCAAAAGAAAGAAAGATAGACAGAGAGTGTGAAGAATGGGAGAGATTAAAGCACAACACTGACGTTGTATAGACAGCATCAACTTGTTTTCTGAATTGTCTGTCAAATCTATTCTTAATGATAAGTACAAAATTGAAAGATTAATATCTGAACCAATCATTATTATGAATCTTGTGTTATTTTGTTTTGTTTTTGTTTTATTATTTCAGAGGAGGCAGCAGTTGATGATGAGATGGTTTCAGGTAGCCATGCAGGGAGTGAGAAAGCTTTATCAAGAACAAGCTCAGTATCTTCAATCAAAAAAGGTACTTCTAAAACTCTTCATGAATTTAACTAACTCTTCTGTGTCAGATATTTATTCCTGCCTGTGTGTTATCTATATTTTACTTCATACTTACTAAGACTGCAATGTTCTTGTATGCTAATCAATTGAAGATGATTATAACATGTAAATTCTTATCTTACAGGAGACACAGGAACAGCAGATAGGCCATCCAGTGGCTCCAAGCCTACTCCTTCAACCCAACCCCCTACCCAGACACCCCAGCAGGCCAAGGCTACCCCTCTACCTGCTAAAACAGCTACCCCAATGACAGCTAAGAGCACCCCTCTACCGGCTAAGGGTACTCCCAAACCAGCAGCCACACCCCTCAACAAACCACCAACTGCTACTGGTAAGCTTTATTCACTCCATCTAACAAGGGAATTTGAAGACCACCAGTATCTCTTTGTCTAATTCAAGCATGCACATATATTGATAGATGCACTCTTAAACAATTTTACCAACCAGTAATACCTTTCATGTTTTAGATGATTTCATATGAAATATTACATAAATATGGTTCTGTCATTCATGATATTCACATGAGTGGCCTCTTTTTTTCCCCCACAGGGAGTATTGCAGAATCAGAACTCCATATTGAGAGAAAACTGAGTGATTCCCATATGAAGAGGTATGTTTCATGCAGGGATTATTATTCCATTCTATAATTACATGTAAATTTTCTTCAGAATTGATTTTTCTGATCATGTATTGTACTGGATCATTGTTATTCTTTTAGTGTCCATGTAGTGATTAAGCTCATTACTTGTATGCCGTTGAATTGGACTGCATTTATCTGCTTTATATCAGTACATTATTGTTTCTTAAATGTGTGTTTCCCTTCTTTTTCAACATAGGGATTTAAAGGAAATTTCTTGTTGATATCTTGGCTAAGAAATGAGTTTTGTTGCTTTTACTTGGTTACAATCAAATAATCATACTTTCTTTATGTCTTCTTATGCTTAGTTCTGCATCAGTGATGTGATTACTGTTGCTTTTACTTGGTTACAATCAAATAATCATAATTTCTTTATGTCCTCTTATGCTCAGTTCTGCATCAGTCATGAGTGACAAGGAGGACGTGGAATCAGTCAAATCAGGAATGTCAAAGGTCAGTCCATCTTGGTATTAATCTTGAGCTTAACTCTTTAAATACAGGTCATTTGTGCAAAGCAGATTTTTCTTTTTTTAAAGATATGAATATGAGCAGTCTGGATAACATATATTGTAGTTATTAGTCTTTAATATTTGTTCTTTCTGATAAGCAACCAAAAGCATTTTGTATCAAGTACAAATTACTGCTACATTGATGTATCAATTATGTGCATAAAATAAGTAGAATATTGGTGGGAATGATCTAGAATTGATCAGCAAATTTGATCAGCACAACTCTTGCATCTCTGTGTTGAACATTTTGATTTAAACTGTCTATGAATATTTCTTATTTCAGAGGTCTGGATCCATTGTATCTAATCATGATGTAGCTGAAGAGACAGCACCCTCAGAGCTGAGTGTTACCCCTGAACCAGCCCTGCCAGAGCCTCGCTTTGAACCAACATACTGTGGATCACCCAATGCTTTCTCTATTCAACTCTTCTGTATTGATGAAAGATATGAGATGAGGTAGGTTGCAAGTCTCTCTGCTGCAAATAAAACACAGATGCCTTTCTGTTTAACTTAGCGTCTTGCTTTTGTAATGTAATAAAAGTGATTGTTAATGAATTGTGCTGATATACAGTCAAACCTGCTTTAGCGACCACCTGTATAGAAAGACTACCTGTCCATAAAGACCACCATTTTTGTTTCCCTTGAGAAGTTTTTCCCACTGAAATGTGTATTAAAGGAACCTGTCCATAAAGACCACCTGTTCATAAAGACAGATTTTCTTGTCTCCCTTGGGTGGTCTTTCTATACAGGTTTCACTGTACTTGTTGTTTGGCCTGACACTTCAAGGATACCCCAAAGAACAACTATGTAAACTTCATAGTTATGAGGAATATTTTACTTCATGTAATACTCAGTGACCATCTAACCATTTGATTTGAACTGATTAAAATTACTTACTCCTCTACATGTTTGTTTGTTGTTTTTTTTTTCCTACATGCTTGTTTAACATTGCAAGATGTAATCTAATGCTAAAATACAATGAATTGTATTTTCTCTTTCATTTGTTACAGGTCACAAGACTTTCTTCCCATGGCATTCTCTCTATTTCCTGATAGAGATTTTTGTATCCTCACTGTCCCTCATCTCGTACCTGAATTCCCTCTCCTTCAGAACTTTGTAGTAAGTCCTAGTTCTTGTTTTTAATTTTTCAAAACTTATAGGTGAATAGAGAACATTTTAGGAATTCTTAACTTGTTATAAGTGTAACATTGAAATGAGACCAAATCTGAAGTAATGTCTTCCGTGAAAGAGTTTTGACTTCCATTTCATCATTATTCCATGTAAATTCTCAACTGTTTGTCAAATTCAAGCAACATGGCATTAGTCCCAACCAAGTCTTTTGCAGTATCTTTATCTTATCATGTTTTTGCACCTTTCTTTGCCTAGAAATGTCTCTGATTCGAAGTTCTAAAGATTGACTTTGATTGAATAAATTCATCACAGTCAGAGATTATTTCATGAATAGAATTCAATTCTATTTTACAACTGTTAACATCTCTTCTCACAGCGTGTAACACCCAAGTGTCCTAGTGTTCTGCCTCAAGAGCTGTACCTTTTCCATCGGGCAGGGCTCCTGCAGACTTTCACTGTACGCCCTGCTTGTACCTCTGATGTACCAGCTATTACTACCCTGGTAGAAGGTATCCACAACCAGGATGTCCTCCTCTCTGATCTTGATCGCTTCAACAAAGCAAGAAGGGATGAGGTGAATATAATATTTGTGTTTTATGAGATTACATCTTGTAATGAATTGATGTGTGACAAAAATCAATCGTGTTTGATTTCTCTTTATCTGTATATACCATGTGAGCAGGATTAGAACTACATGTTTAGTAGGTCAATCAGTTTATTGTTTCTTTTTTCTTATGAGTAGGAAATGACCTTTATTTGAAAAGGAAACCACTACTTAGTTACAAGAGCCACTACCTTATGGATCAGTCTGTAATTATTTCTCACATTTTCATATCAGCATGGTTTACCAAATACCAGTAATGCTTCCAATAATATCACATATAAAGAACTTAATCCCATCTTTTCTCCTCTTTCTAGGATGGTACACCTATCAAGGCATTTGTGGCTACCTGTCACAACCAAGTGGTAGGTGTAGCTTTAACCCGAGCTGAGGAGGACATTGAATTCATCCGTTCCCATTACAACATAGAGGACTTCATCTACTACAACCACCACCGCCGGGATGAACATGGTCATCTTCATCACTTTGCCATGAATCCTATCTTCCAGCATCGCTCTAAACATTTCATGAAGGAAATTCTACGTCAGAGTCATCATACATGTCTCTACTATCCTGTCTATCCCGATTACTCGGTAAGTCTTATTGCTGCAGTATTGAAATGTCAGTATCACAAATGGACTTCCTTCTTCTTAAAATGTGTGACTTTTGATCTGTTCTCTACCATCTATGGAAGTATGATCCATGATCACATCTCTCTGTCTCTCTCTCTCTTTTAACACCCCATTCTTTCTTGAGTTTTACTCTCAGAAATGATATCTGTTTTGATCGTAATTTCTTGTGTTGTTACAGATGAAGGCTTGAAATGTGTTAGTAATTTTCTAGATATTTTTTTACAATTTTGATGTAAAAGCCAGATTCTTGCATTATTTTCTCATGCAACATAATGTAATATTTTTCTAATAAAGCACTGGCTCTTTTCATATTTGATTGGTTATCCTCTCTTATCAGAATGACATGAAACACTCCCTGGTCACATGTCTCAATTTCATGGTACCAGTCCGAGCTAGAAGACAGATTGTGTACCCTCTTGAACAGCTTGGTCAGAATGCTCCATCTAAGAGAGTCGTTAAAGAACAGGTGAGTCATTGCTCATATTTTCCTCTCATTGTTTTGTTTTCATTTGTTTGTTCTTTTTCATTTCATTTATTTCATTTTCCCTGTATTAGAAGAAAATGTATTGTTACGGTTTTTGTTTTTATCTTGACTAAATCCAAGTTTTCAGCTCATACTCAGTCTGTACTTTCCACAACTAAGGTTTGTTCACATATGCAGCAGAAAATGGCTTCAAAACGCCATGGGGGAATTTCTTTGTGTACAAAGTGAATGCAAGTAAAGCACCATAGATGCTATAAACATAATCACTTATCTGAGTGTTATGAGATGCAGAAATGTGACAGGTAGTACACTTAGGAGACACTCCCATAGTTTTTAAAGTGGTTTACTACTGCATATCTAGACGAGCCTTTGATTGATTGATTTCATCTAAGTACAAATATAGTGCATACACACTTACTGGTAAGAATGCGAGGCTGTGGAAGAGGTTTTACCCTTGAAGAACATTTTGTACTTGTAGGAGGAAAATAATTAGCAGCATACAGTAGTTGTGTCACAAAGTGATTGGTCACACTGTAACAACTGTTTATGAATTGCTTATTGTTTGCTGGAGTACATGTAGGTTAGATTGGAAAATGATTTGGCATCCTGCCTTGCTTTGCATTGAAATATTTTATCTTTGGTATGTGAATTTCTTCTTGTTTTCTTGTAGGATATGTATGCCTTGAGCCATATCAACAGGAAGCTGACTTTAGAGCCAAAGGTCACCATCAATGCTCGTATTGTCGTTGTTGGAGCTTCAGATACTGGCATTGCTTTCCTTGAAACACTTGCATTCTGGTAAGTGTAATTTTCCTTCCTTTAACATCCCATGGTGGTGGTGGTGGGGGGGGGGGGGGGGGGCTTGGCTATTTGTAATATTGTCTCTTTCAGCAGTAAGTGGAAAATTAATCTCTTTGTCAAGTTGTGAACTTGCCCCCCCCCCCCCCCCCAATATCAACATAATACTAAAAAATATGACATCTCAAATGTAAAAGTTTGAAGGAGAGGGGAAAAAGGGATGAGGGCAGTTGTTTATATGTTGTCACTTAACTCTGTTATATTTCCTTAGGGGGGAAATCTGATATATGTAGTGGGATTATATTTTCTTCTTTGGCATTTTTTTGTTTGAAGTACCAATTCTTGCCTTTTGAGGATTCTTAAGTATTTTGGAGTTGCATTGTCATGTCCATTGTTCATAATAAACAGTGAATCTTTGATGATATCTTTAATACTGTCATGTAAATAGTACATGGTCTATCATGCACTATACTGGATTATGTGCCCGACAAATACTAAATTATCCCGAGTGCAGTTTTGTTTTACCAAGGCCAAAGGCTGAGGTAAAATAGACCTGCACGAGGGATGATTTAGTATTTGGAGTTTATATAGTCCAGTTATGGTGTATCAATAGAACATGCACTATTTATTATAGTAAATAGACCCCTTGGCCTATCGTGCTTGTCACAAGCACGAAGCTAAAAACAATGGTAACAATGGGTATGTGCAAGGTGCTTTTGATGCGCAGTCCCATACCCTTTGCACGCACATAACCATGCAAAATCAGAGTTATCGTGCACGATTGTGCACTATAACAAAATTTACGCACGTCACGTGATACAAATCCAACCAATCACAGGGTGTATAATACATACACTATTTACTATAATTTTATATCATCTTCGTTCCCACAGCCCCCACTTGAGATTCAACAATCTGTGCCTTGTCTCTCCCAATGGTTTACCTGGTCATATGCCATATGATGAGACCAGATCCCAGTTCCTTTCTACCAGTCATTGCTATACCCATGATGAACTCTCGCAGATCTCACTCCGATCCTGGGTTAATGTCGTCTCTTCTAAGATGATTGGTATCAACAGGTAGGTACCACTTATATCACAGTACCCATAGGGGTTTGGAATGAGGGGTGGAAGGGGTGTGAGACTGGTTCTAGACCAGTGTGAGAAGGTGTCAACAGGTAGGTATCACTCAGCTCTCATTACCCATAAGGGTTTGGAATGAGGGGTGCAAGGGATGTGAAACTGGTTCTAGTTATGTACCACTCTGAGCATCACTCATTCTAAACACACTCGGATCTTTTCCCTTTCGAGGGTCACTTCAGATCATCTTTTCCCCTATTCACCTTAAAATAGATATCAAAATGAGGACATGTGGAATGATGGGGGTTCGGGAGTAGGTTTTATGTCTTTTATGTCTTCCATACCAGCTACTTCAGTCACACTCTTTGGATCCTGGTTCAATGTGGTATGGTCTACAAGTAAAGTATCCTTCTGCTTCTCTGCTGTGGAATTATACATGTACTTACATAAGATTTAGAATTTTTAAAAATCTGAGAACAACTGTTTAGGTATATGAAAAATGTGTGCAAATCAAGTTTGTAAATTGAAATTGATGCTTTATTAAGCATCCAACCAACACATTAACCACATACACATATAAATTCCATGGTCATTAAAACTTTATTTCCTGTATACCTTTCAACAGTTTCAAAATGAAAGGTATGTATGGATCAATTAAGTTTTAATCAATCAGTGAATGATTAAGAAGTTTTGATTAAATATGCATCATCATTGAAACAGTGAATGATTAAGAAGTTCTGATTAAATATGCATCATCATTGAAAAAGTGAATGATTAAGAAGTTTCGATTTAAAATGAATTATCACTGAAACAGTGAATGATTAAGAAGTTTTCATTAAATATGCATCATCATTGAAACAGTGAATGATTAAGAAGTTTCGATTAAATATGCATCATCATTGAAACAGTGAATGATTAAGAAGTTTTGATTAAATATGCATCATCATTGAAACAGTGAATGATTAAGAAGTTTTGATTAAATATGCATCATCATTGAAACAGTGAATGATAAAGAAGTTTTGATTAAATATGCATCATTGAAACAGTGAATGATTAAGAAGTTTTGATTAAATATGCATTATCACTGAAACAGTGAATGATTAAGAAGTTTCGATTAAATATAAATTATCTCTGAAACAGTGAATGATTAAGAAGTTTCTATTAAATATGCATTATCGCTGAAACAGTGAAAGATATTTCTGGATCAATTATGTCTTTTTAGATTAATTAATAGTCAGTGAATGATTAATAAGTTTTGATTAAATATCTTTTATCATTTGAACAAGGAAATCACAATCTGTGAAATTACTTAAAACTACAACTGGATAATATTTGTATTTGTATTGTAATTCTTTAAAGGATGGGGGGGGGGGGATCACCCTCAGAGTAACAGTTAAAATAAATAGCAAGTTTGATTGATGTAATCTGGTCTTCGACTATATGATGTCTGAAGGATCCAAAAATTAGATGTTACATCTGAGGAAGAGTGAACATCAACTTCAAAGTTGATTATAGTTAACTTCTTTTTGCCAGTGTTTATAAACTGCTGATATAGTGAGAAATCTTTTGACTCTAACAACATTTTTAAATCATGTGCTTCATACACAAAATTGTACAAAAAGTTAAATGAGTTTACACTACAAATATTGTAATGAAGAAGAAGAAACCTGTAATGCTCTAGGTGCACTAGGTGAAAAATAGATACAGGCTTCAGACAGATGAATTTATATTTAGTCTTGAAGCATTCTGGACACAAAACAAAATTAAATAAAGAATGAAAATTTACATCACATATAGAAATATGACATGCATTATAGTTCCATGTAGAAAAGTAATGAACTGAAAACTTCAGAATTCCTGATTCCCCAGGCAGGGGTTACAATGAAATGGCTTAAGGCAAATTCTTAAATAGCAAGTAAATTGATTTTATATTGAATGGTGATATGCATGCGATATTTGTCATATGAAATGATCATTCACAATACTGTTTACTATCAGTAAAAGCTTTTCATCCAATAGGATTCTATTCAACCAATTCCTGATTTTTTTTTTTTTTAGATAATCAAACCTGTAAGAAGTATAGCAAATGTGAATGTGAAATTTGCAAAAGAACATTACTGACTACTGGTAAATGTGTGACAAATTATTAAGCTGGGAATCTTGATTGAAGATCTGTACACGTAATAATTTTTCAGTTCAGTTCAATTCAATTCAATTTTTATTCAATATTCTCTTTGCACTCGTTGATAATGACAAAGATAAGTATGCGATGGAGAAAAATGTACAAAAATTCAACAGTAATAGAGGAATAGTATAGAAGCACGGAGGGACAAAGTTTTTAACAATTCTAAAATCTTGTCATATACAATCTTTATTAACAAACTGCTTGGGTTTTTTTTTTTAAAGCATACTACTTATCACAGTTCTTTATCTTAAAGCACATTGACTGGTATTGAGTATGCATGTACCTCATTTTGTATTGGTCATAACCAATTACAGTTCATTTTGTATAAAAAAAAACCCACCAAACAAACATGTTTGAAGCAGTTTATGGCTGCTTATTTGAATAAGTCTTAAATATGTTTCAATCCTTAAAGAGGAATGGCATTGTTTATTGCCTTATTCGCCCTCATGCTTTTCTCAAACTGAGCCCAGAACAATTCCTGTCCATCTTCGTCATCCGTCCACAACATGTAAGGTTTGTTCCTGCTCAGAAACAACCTGACAAGGTACGGCAGGCGATCATCATCAATGTCCTCTAAAAAGATCAAGATGACTTTGTCCAATCCAGTTTCATTGATATGCTCCAGTGCCATACGAAGCTTGGTCATGAACCAAGCATCGCCTATAGACTGATTGCTTATCAGCAAGACAGTTTTGAAACTGTTCTCTATGGCATCATAGAGTGCGTTGATGTAGTACATACCCAGGTGAAGGTCTTTGTCTCCACAGACAATGTTCTCCAGATATGGCATCCTCTCTTCCAGGGCAGGTTTCATGACCTGATCAACCCATTCCTGTTCTGCTTCATGGAACATGAGGTTGAGATGAAACTCATAGTTATCTGCATCGAAATCTTCTGCCATTTCTTCATAACCAACGATTGCTAGTTTGAGGAGGAAAAGCTTGTGATTAAGCCACCAATGTTTGTTATATGCCATTATGATGGAAAAGACAATTAAGAAAGTTGAGAAAAATGTCCCAGTTATCAGAAGAATGTTTACGCCACAGAAGTCATCAGGAATAAATGTTAAGAGGGGCTTACCAATCACTGCTTTGAAGGATGTGTTGTAGCATTGTGTTTGATCAGGTTTCTTTAATGCAATGTTACTATTACGAAGCCATGTGATAAACCATTTTAAGTCACAAGTACAAGAAAATTGATTATATGAAATATCAATCATTAAAGTGTGATTTGTAGGGAAGAATGTTTCTTTTTGCACATTAGTTATTTGATTACGTGATAGATAGAGATGTCGGAGATGGGGAGTTGTTACAAAAATATTTTTGTCAAGGTACTGTAATTTGCCATCTCGAAAGAAAAGTGATTCTAGATTATCTAACCCAGAAAAAATACCGGCAAAGGTCGTAACAATTTTATTTTCACCAAGATATAAATTTCTCAAGGACGTTAAACCCTTGAATAGTCCTGGTTTGATCTGTACAATATCAGATAGAGATAGATCCAATGAATTCAGCTTAGTGAGAGGACTGAAAACTCCAGGTTCCAAACCCTGCAATTTATTTCCGCGTAGATTGAGTTGCTTTAGAGAGATAAGTCCCTCAAATACAGATGATTGTGTTGCATTGTCAAATAGTTTGGTGTTGTCTAGGTTATTGTCACACATTCTCAATTCTTGTAGAGATATAGTGTATCTGAATTGATGAATGGATGTCCAGATTGTTTCTGCGTATGATATATCCAACTTCTTTAGAGTCTTCATTTGACTGAAGACTTGATTTAGTTTTTGCTTTTGCTCTGAAATGAGGTAAAGCTCTCGAAGAGATGGAAGGTTATTGAATGTAATGCTAGAGTAAATACAGATCTTATTGAAGGAAATATCCAAAATCTGTAGGTTAGATAAATTCCCTCTAAAAAAGCGATGATTAAGAGTGAAAAACTCGTTATGGGAAATGTTGAGCCATTGAAGTTTTGGATTAGCCCACTGTTGACGATCATCAATGCGTTTCAACTGATTATTGGATAGGTCAAGTGTGCGAAGTGTGGAAAGGCCTTGAAATAACCAAAAATTTAATCTGCTGATTTCATTGCGTGAAAGGATCAATTCTTCGAGTTTAGGATTACAGGAAAACATGCCAATATGTAAGGATTTGATACGGTTGTGAGATAGGTCCAAATGTACCAAAGAGTCAAGTCCGTAGAAGGAATCGACGGAGATGGTTGTAATCTTGTTCCCTTGAATCTTCAATGTGGTGGTTTGATTCAAGCCTTGGAAAGCATGTGATGGAATATAGGAAATGATATTTCCACTCATTTCAAGTGAATCTATGACAGGAAAATTCCCTTTGGATAAACTGGAGTTATCAAGCTGAATAATGTTTTTAATTCTACACCCATACACTGACAGTGTCTTGATGTTCATATTGCCAAGAAATGAACTCAGGTGAAAATCATATAATCCATTTGCTTGAAGATTAAGCATTCCTACTCTGTTAAGATATGAGAATAACCTTGTTGGTAAACTATGCAACTTGTTGTTTGCCAAGGAAAGGTATCGTAGAGAGTGGTTCTGAAGTGGTTTAAAGTCAGAGATTTCAATGGAAGAAATAGCATTATCAGCCAAGTCAATGTTAGATATTTGACTTGAATGAGCGAAAGCTCTAAAGTCTGCCCTCTGAATTTTATTATCAAATAGTGTGATTATTTGCAGCTGAGGAAGTGTTGATAGTGCATCACTCGGAACAGATGAAAAGTTGTTGCTGTAGAGCATCAGAGTTGACAAAAGATGATTTGAGTCGAATATGTCACGTTGTAGATGAGTGAGCTTGTTTTGTGTCATGTCCAATGTTCGTAGTTTGGTAAGAGGTAGGAATGTTCCACGCTCAATATCAGAAATAAGATTCGCTTTCACACTCAGTGAAATCAGCTGCTGGAGATTTTCAAATGATTGATTTTGTAGAACTCTAATCTGGTTGTATGATGCAACCAGTGTGATTGTGTTGCGTGGTAGATCAGGTGGTATAGAGGTCAGTCCTAGGTGAGAGCAGGTTGCTTTGATTCCTTTTGTGATGTTTTTCATTCGGCAGCTGTTGGAGTATACTTCTGCAGATCCAGCTGAGTGTTCTATAGTGGCTACAGTGAATAGATATCCCATACACAATGTAATGAGGAAATAGACATATATGCTGCACAATGCTGTAGAGGAGTTTTTCAAATTATTCAATGCCATGATGCCAAATTTGTCTTTAACAGTCCAATTTTGATATGAAGTGAAATCAAACCTTCATGTAGAATGTTTTCCTTAGATTCAAGAGTCAGAGTCTAAAAAAAAGGTAGGAGAGTCAAAAATGAACTCTTGTCTTGTGAAGTAAGTTCAAGCTGATCTGCCTTTGATGAAAGATGCATCACAGGATCAAGAAGGGAAACACATGAAATCATAGATAGAAGCCTGACTGAGTTGTTCTTAGTGTAACCATCTCTTTTTAAGTAGCACACATAATGGAAGGTTTTGATAACACCTACTTATACATCAGTCACCATATGGCAGATGTAAAAGTGAATCAAACCGGTTTAGTATTCAGAGTAGATTTCTTCATTTCACAGGCAATAAGTGTTCATCATTACCGTAATTGGAATCAATTCATTTTGATAGAAGTGAAACTGCACAGCATCAAAGAATATATGTGTATTTAATTAAGTTTATGTATGGGAAGTAATTCCATCTCTGTAATTACGGAATTAAAAATAAGATATATTATGTCACATGCATTTCTTTGATCGATAATTAGTCTGATAATATCCAGCCTTTCTTGGTTTTCTTATACATAAAGAACTTGTTTAAAATAGTATTCTCAGAATGTTCTACGTTATCTTCATGCAATTAAATTTTTGCTTGAAACATTTGTCCGAAATCGTAACGACAACTCATTGTACCCTGTGCCCTAGATAGCTTCGGGCTACAGTCTGCGGAAGATATTGAAATTAAATTGTGCTCAGTGGGTTAAAGACACAGTCAACTTGTGTTGTGCAATTCATTTTGAAATTGATGTTTAGCTAGAGTGTACTCTATGGTAATATATCAGACTTCTAAATATGGAAGCATTTATACTATTAAACAGATTGAGCTTAATGCATTCTTTCTCTTTTTTCTTTTTTTTCTCTACCTAGATTAAGCAAGTATGTAAAGGTCTCAAATGGGACGAAGGTACCTTATGATCATCTGATCATCACTACTGGTCAACAGTATCAGGTAAGAACAAGCAATACAAGTAAATCACAATACTGCCCTACTTTGGCCGAAGGAAGCAAGTGCAAATTCCTGTAATCTGAGATAATGATGGTTTTAGATTGTGCTCACCATATTCTACTTACAGGCTTAATTTGTTTACAGAAACCCTCATCTTACTGGGAGTAATTAAAGTTAGTATGTCATTATAATGAATTGATGGCAATGAAAATGAAAGACACAATATGCTCGTTTATATTAAATATCACTTTTGTCACTTGCTTCCTTTTGCCAAAGTAGGGTAGAATAGGCTATTTGGTCGGACACAATTGATTTTTGTTATATTGTTTAAAGAGTCTTTAAAATTAAAGAGTAACTGATATATTTTGGGAAGAATCATAATTCATTTCATCAGATTCCCCCTTTTTCTCAGTCTCTCTGTTTTGTTCTATCTCTTTATTTCCTGTCTTTTCATTTGTTTGTATTTGTATGTTTGTCATTTGCTGTCATCTCATTTTACACTGTATTCTTGCCAGTTTTTATTTTTGTTTAGGGGAGTCATCATGGATTGTTATCTGTTTATCTCTCACTATTTCACTTTAATCTCTCCCATCACTCTATCTCTACCTCTAGGTGAGTTGTCCTACTGGAGCTGATGTTGGCAAACTGGTCACCAACAAAGAGGTACCCAACAATCCAGATCGTAGATACGTTGGTCCCAAGCCCAAGAATGTCTTCACAGTGAATGATGAAAGTGATGCAGCAATGACCATCAAGTGGCTTAATAAGAGATTCATCAATGCTGAAGGTAAACAAACCTTAAAACTAGCAATTATAAGAATTATCTTGATTTTCCTTTTCAATATTAATTCTCTAATTGAATAGTATTGAACATACTAAGATTTAAGATACTTTAGAATTTGTGTTTTTCTTTGAGTTTCTGAGCTTTATGGTAACATCTTAAAGGGGGTACCCAATGCTGAAACAATGTTAGCTCATTTAAAAGAGTATGATTTTATTAGCAGAAAATCATCTGCCTAAAGTTTTTTTAAAAGACGTGTTGCCAAGGAAACCCCAAAATGTGGTAAGATTTCAGGATATTTTTGACCCCTCAGCTGTGACCCAGTTTCAACTGGGTACCCACTTTGACGTCAAAATGACGTCAAAGTGGGTACCTTGTCGCGCAATTCTAGCAAAATGCGCGCAAGGTATAATACATATTGTACAGTCTAGCACGCAGGACAACTGCAATACGCGAAGCTGGGTACCCACTTTTACGTCATACCTCATACTCAAATTTTTTGGTCAACTCTGGACTTTTTACGAGAAAATTAGCCAAAACGCATTGATTTCGATTAAAAATCATCAAATTTTTAATGTTATTCTTCTTAGAATTCTATTCCCGATCATTATATCAAAAAAATTTTACCATTGTGTAATCACTTTAAGAGATATTGGGAATACAGCCAACAATTACATTCTTATTAGTCTTGATAAAGGTAGATATTTAAGTGTCTCTGGGGAAAACTACAAACAATTATGTAGACTGTTCCTTTTTCAGTATTGTGTACTGTTTGTTGGAGAAAACACGGAAGGCTTCAAGCAAAATACTCTTGAAGTTTAGTTACTGTACAGTTCTATGGCTGTAAAGTAGGATATACTCTTTTTCCTCTCAATACTTCTTTTCAGACATGAAAATATGGTAGCAGTCTTAATGCCTACACTGCTGTCCAGTGTACTCTTAATGACCATATTTACTATTTCATATAGGAAAGGCCATCATATATGGTAGCAGCCTTGATGCCTACACTGCTGTCCAGTGTACTCTTAATGACCATATTTACTATTTCATATAGGAAAGGCCATCATATATGGTAGCAGCCTTGATGCCTACACTGCTGTCCAGTGTACTCTTAATGACCATATTTACTATTTCATATAGGAAAGGCCATCATATATGGTAGCAGCCTTGATGCCTACACTGCTGTCCAGTGTACTCTTAATGACCATATTTACTATTTCATATAGGCAAGGCCATTATACACTATGAACATGACGGACAAAGAAAGCGGACAAAATAAACAACTCCTCATTCTACCCTTCACAATGGTTCTGGTAGTCAAAAGAACATCCCTTCACGGCTATTATCTAAAATAAGTGGAACAGGTGTAACATGCATATTCACCTGGAACTACTGATTAAACATAATAGCCGTGAAGGGATGTTCTTTTGACTACCAGAACCATTGTGAAGGGTAGAATGAGAACTTGTTTATTTTGTCCACTTTCTTTGTCTGTCATGTTCATAGTGATATATGGTAGCAGCCTTGATGCCTACACTGCTGTCCAGTGTACTCTTAATGACCATATTTACTATTTCATATAGGAAAGGCCATCATATATGGTAGCAGCCTTGATGCCTACACTGCTGTCCAGTGTACTCTTAATGACCATATTTACTACTTCATATAGGAAAGGCCATCATATATGGTAGCATCCTTGATGCCTACACTGCTGTCCAGTGTACTCTTAATGACCATATTTACTATTTCATATAGGAAAGGCCATCATGTATGGTAGCATCCTTGATGCCTACACTGCTGTCCAGTGTACTCTTAATGACCATATTTACTATTTCATATAGGAAAGGCCATCATATATGGTAGCAGCCTTGATGCCTACACTGCTGTCCAGACCCTGCTATCTCTGGGTATCCAAGGTCATCGTATAGCCATGGTACAACCTCCACAACGCTTCACAGTCACATGCTTCAATAACCCTACAATCCAGGAAGCAGTACATCACACTATGGCAGAGGCTGGAGTAGAGCTCTATCAAGGATACTACCTGGCTCAATGGAATGATGGCAAGGGTGTGTCTGGTGATGGTGAAGTCTATTGTGCTTCGTTCACATCGGATACCAAGCCTCTCAAACTAGAGTGCTCAGTCTTCTTCTGCTTCAGTCGCAAAGCTGTTGACTATGATGCATTCAAAGGTAGGTTTGTACTTTACATCTTTATGATGGGTGATACAAGCAGATCAGTGCGAATTAATTGTCAGGTCCAAAGAAAAAAAAGCATTCTTGAGATGATTGTGGAAACTGATTATGTAACCACACATTTCTGATTTGACCTAATAACTGAAAAGTATATTTTACAACAATGAATATATTGTATTTCACACAGCATACATTTTAGATGAACTTTAGGGAATTTATTACAAACCCTTATAAGAGCATGCAGAGATTATAGAAGTCATTTAAAACCCTCCATTATGAAATTTCTAAATGATTGATTATTGAAATGATTGATTATTGATATTCTGGAAAGGTTGAAATGTGTTAGATTTAGCCATTTATATTTGACTGTCTTCAATTTCTCAGCAATCAACGACAGCTGTTTGGTGTATGATGGTCGGTTGGTCATTGATGCTCTCTTTCACACCAATGACTTGTCTATTAGGGCTGCTGGACCTCTCACCAAATTCCAGAGGAAATATCATGCTGAGCAATGGTCAGTATAAGAAATAACACAGTAATACTTTCAACTTTGTCATATGCAATGAAATATTGTTTAAGGATATGAGGGCATAGGTCAAATTTTATTGAAGAGAAAAATAGATACGGGCAATTAGGAGAAGTTGTAATCATCCAGTTTTCTTAAGGTTAGTTGGATTCAAAGAAAAGATATTAAAAGATATGAAACAAATAATCTAAGAAGCAAGTCTGTTCAGATTTACACTTCATTGCAGAGGAAATACCACACTGACCAGTGACCAGTATAAGAATGCTCTCAAGTATAGGAATACTCTCAACTGTGTCATATTTGAAGGTTCCACAAACTACAAGGCAGTTGCTTTTTAGTGGATCCCTCCATTTCCACAGAAATCAATAATTTATGATAATTTATTCGAATTATTTACTGATATATTTACTCATGAAGGAAAAAATATGTATATATCTTAATTTCATGATATTGTTTGTATGATTATATGTTGTTGTTGTTGTTCGTTCGGTTTTTTGGCGTTCGATTCGTGTACCGAATATTGACGCCATCTACGTGCGGGTTTCTTTATATTGTTGTTGTTTTGGTTTTTTGGATGTATTTCGCGAGGGGTCCACAGGTCCGGCGTTGGTGACGGTCCTCCCACTTGCATATTTTGTGTTTGCATCATCTGGACAGTCCGGCTCGGTACATTGAGCAGACTTCTCAGTCTCGGTGAGACCTAGTCCACTCCGATGCGTGAGAGGGGTCGACCCCGCCAGAACCTGTAACGGACTCCTCTAATCCGGCATATCTTTGGGGGGAAAAAAACAAACAAAAACAAAACAAAAAGAACAAAAACAAAACAAAACAAACAATCAGGTAGACAAAACAAAAAAGAAAAAAAAAAACAAGGTACAGAGCTACTAAAAGTAAACGTAAAATATGTTGTCATGCTGTTAGTATAAACTTGGAATATTACAAAATGAAAGAAAGCGTACACTGTGAGGAGGGTTGATATGAACTCATAATTAGTGGTAACAAGATGGATGGGTTTAGAAGAGTGGGAAGTGTGGATATGTTTGAGACGATCTTATATCGTCTCATATTTCTGAGTATCTTTCAGAAACTGTAGAACTGCTCTCTGAGCAGAAAGGTGGAAAATGGCCTTCATGGATATTCTATCTATCTTTAGCTTTGTCATTAAACTAGATCTCTGCTGGTTATATTTTGTGCAATGGAAGAATAGGTGTTGCACCGTTTCTGGCACTCTACAGTGGTCGCATAGTCCGTTTACGTGTTTGTTGAGTTTAAAGAGCGTTTCATTCAAGAAGCAACTCCCTACTCTGAGCCTGTTAAGAATATTTTCTTCTCTCCTATTTCTAGCATTGCTTTCATATTTTGTCTTAACAGTGGGTTGGATTTCAAACAGGAAGCGCCCTCGGGCAGATGATATCCATTCATCTTGCCATGTATGCAGATGCTGCTGGTAGGTTTTTGTTTGGTCTCTTGCTTGTTTGGTGGAATATTGTATGTGATTGGTAGGGAGAGGGCGTGTTTTGCTAGCGAGTCCGCTTTTTTCGTTTCCACTGATTCCAACGTGAGATGGTATCCATTCGAGATGGATGCATGTCCCCTCTTTTGATAGTTGGGAATATAGTTCTATGATGTTTAGCATAATACTTAGTGGGTTATTTTCCATTGCTTGTAAGGAGCTCAGGGAGTCTGTTAAGATAACATATTTGGACTTTGAGTCTGACGTTTGGACATGACTCTGGATCCACTGAAGTGCCAGAAACAGCGCAATTTGTTCAGCTCTATAAGTAGATATGGGAGATATTCTCTTTGCTATTTCTACACTATGGCTGGGTATATAAACAGCGGCACTGCTTTCTCCATTTGATGACTTGGATCCGTCTGTGAAAATTCTGATGTATTCTTTCCATGTTGTATTGATGTACTCATCGGACTCCGCCTTTGCTTCAAAACTGATCATATTTTTCTTGTTGATGGTTTCATGTAATTGCGTTGATACTGATGGCAGTATTAACTTCCAGGGGGGAGTTTCTGGTAATTTTTTTACTTCGATGTTTTCTTCAGATATATGCGCAGTGCGTGCAGCAAATGGTACCTCCTCTCCCCAGTTGACTGACCTGTACTGCCAGCAATCTTGTAGGCTTTCTTTCGTTGGGTGGTTTGGAATGTGGGTGATGTTCACTCTAAAGTTTTGGCTAAAGAGTGATCGCCTAATTTCAAGTGGCATTTCACCACATTCAATCTGTAGAGCTGTGAGGGAGGTGAAGGAAATAGTTCCGGTGCATATTCTTAGGCATTCATACTGTATAGTATCTAGTTTGCGTTTTACATTGGCAGAAGCTGAATTAAAAGCCTCGCAACCATAATCAAAATATGGTCTTATTAGGGCTCTGTATAGTAGGAGAAGTGTTTTGGTGTCCGAACCCCAGTCATTTCCTACCATACATTTTAGTACATTTATTCTCTTTTTGCATTTTTCCGTTATATTTTCAATATGCTTTTTCCATGTCAGTTTTGAATCAAGGCAGAGCCCCAAATATCTATACTCAGTAACACATTCTATATCTTTCTCCTTTATTTTTATGTTTGGTGGGTTGGGGAATCGGCGAGAAAAAACCATTGCCTTGGTTTTTTCTTCCGATAGTCTCATGCCCCAGTTTTCACACCATTCTTGGATTTTAAGTATGTCTTTTTGTACTCGGCCTGCCAGGAATTTGATATTTCTGTGACTTTTCCAGATGGTTGCGTCATCCGCAAACTGGGCCAGTTTGCAGTATTTTAGTTCATTTCCCAGATCGTTTACAAATATATTGAAGAGGGTAGGACTTAGGACGCTCCCCTGAATGATACCATTGATTTGTTCATATGTGTCGGACAGTGTATCATTCACTTGTACCTGAAAGGTACGTCTGGTGAGGTATTTATCTAGCCATACAGTAATTTTGCCTCGAACGCCTATGTTCAAAAGTTTCCACAAGAGACTTTTCCTGTTGATCATATCATATGCTTTTTTGAAATCGAGGAAGATGGCCAGAAGATGCTCTTTATTGGCGAAGGCTTTTCTGATATCTGTATCGAGGTTGACCAGGTGATCTGTGCAACATCGATCGGTTCTGAAAGCACTTTGTGTAGGCGTTAGCATGTCATTTTTTTCCAAATACCAGATGAGACGATTATTGATTAGTCTTTCCATTACTTTGTTAAGAGTGGGCATCAGGGCTATTGGTCGATAGGAATCTGCACTGTTTTTGTTCCCGCCTTTTTTCAAAATTGGTTTTAAAATGACATGACTCCATTGTTTGGGGATAACTTGTGTGTTCCAGATTGCGTTGTAGAGCGAAAGCAGTACCTCAAGTGCTGTTGGAGGAAGATGAGATATGATGACCATCCACAGTCCGTCTTGACCTGGGGTTGTGTTTTTGGATTGTGCAATAGCACGGGCCAATTCGTTCATGTTGAAAGGATCATCAAGTATACCTATTTCTTGTTGCTCTAGCTTTGTATTTGTTTCGTTCTTAATTACGTCTTTTCTGACCCTGAAAGGGAGTGGGAAATTTTCATCAGAGCTGGCGGAGAAGATTTTCTTCGCCAGAGTGTCAGCCTTGCTTTTGTCAGAGCATACCCATTGATTTGAGTTTTCTTCAATAAGAGGAGGGATGCTATCAGTATTGGGGGTGTTTATAGAATTCATTTTTCGTATCTGTTTCCAGACTTGGGATAAAGGCGTGTATCTATTTATTTTGTTGCAGAAATCTTTCCAATACTCCTTTTTTTCCTCTCTTATAGTTTTTTGTGCGATGGCTTTCTTAAGTCTGAATTCCTCCAGGTTTTCTTTGGTGATTTTCTTACTTAGCTTGTTTCTTGCTCTATTTCGTTCTCTTATTATCTTATCGCACTTTCTGTTCCACCAGGGTACTACTTTTAAGGTGCCATCTCTTGGTTTTTTCTTCGGGATACATTCATCCGCAATAGCATTAATTTTTCCAACCAATTTGTCGTAGAAATTTTGTATGTTCTCGTTTTCTAATTCATGGTTAATTGTTTCCTTTGCCTTTTCCTTAAAAAGTGTCCAATTAGCCCGGCTTAATATCCATTTGTTTTCATAATTTTTGGAGGGTATTGTCTTTTTATTTCCAAAATAAGATTGGATTATGAAATGATCGCTTCCAAGAGTATTTGGGGTGGCTTGCCAAGCACATCTCCCAGCCAAATCAGGTGAGACCAGGGTGAGGTCCAAACAAGATTTTTTGCCCGAATGGGGGTCTATACGAGTGCCTGTGCCGTCATTCAGCAGAATTAAGCCACATTCGTTAATAATTTCCTCTATTATACGACCGTTTTTGTCGGTCGATTTGCTTCCCCACATGACATTGTGTCCATTAAAGTCACCACATATTATGATTTTACCTGTATAGCGTTTGATTATCTGTATGAGGGCGTTTTTGTCGATTTTTTGACAAGGGTTGTAGAAATTGACAAGAAATATTGCATTGCTTTCTATTTGAATTTCTATGATTTGGATTTCTAGATTTGTGTTTACGTGGTGTACTTTGAATGGTATATTTTGGTCGATGTATATTGCACAACCCCCTCTAGTCCCTGATAGTCTATTTTTATAGAGGCATTCGTAGTTTGCGAGGGTAAATGTTATTGAATTGTTGAGCCAAGTCTCTTGTAGGCAGATTATGTCTGGTCTATTGTTTGGGTTGGAGATGTGCTTGGCAAGCTCGTCACCGTGGTGCAATAGCCCTTGCGCGTTCCATTGTAGTAAATGAAAGCTTATGAAGGTAAAAGGTTTATTTCCTTTAGCTTGCTTTCAAGTTGCTCTCTATCCACATCCACTCCCAGACACACCCTACTTAAAGACAGGACCGTATCAATAATGCTTTGGTTGTGTGCTTCTTTGGGGTTCTTTATAGTGTGGAGAGCTTTTACCATGAATGCAAGAAAGGAGACCATCGAATTTGAGATACCTATAAATGCTTGAATGATGTCGCGTTGGGTGTGGTTGGGATTAGGAGCAGTCTTTTTCTTGGCTGATTCATGGGCTGTGGAGGGAGAATGTACTTGGGCAGTAGTTTTTTGTTTTGTTACCATAGTTGGGATTTTGCTCTGAAATTTTGGTGTTCTCTGGTATTGTTCCGTTGTGTTTTTCGTGGTAGGCTTAGGCTCAGCTTGGTTTGGGATGGCTTTATTTTCTTGGTTGGTGGGGACGTTCGGGATTTTACTTTGATCACCCATGGTGTTTTTGACCTGTTTTGCCGCTTCGGCATATGAAATGTTAGTGAAAGTTTTTACCTTGATTATTTCCTTTTGTATTTTGTACTCTTTGCATCCTTTATAAGCTGCAGAGTGTGGTCCACCGCAGCGTGCACATTTTCGATTTTCTTTTTCTTTGCAATCTTTGAATTCGTGCCCCTGACCACATCTAACACAACGTAACTTACCACGACACTTTTCTTCTACATGCCCGAAATTTTGACATTTGTGGCAGCGTAGAACTGGTGCAACAAATTGTCTGACAGTGAATAATTCGAATCCCATTTTGACTTCATTTGGTAGGTGTAAGCCCGAGAATGTGACCAAGACTGATTTAGACTGAACCAATTTCCCATTTTCTCGGCGTCGAAGGCGCCTTACAGATACCGCATTTTGTTTCTTTAGTTCCGACAGTATGTCTTCTTCAGATATATCTAGCGGTATATTGCTGATCACACCCTTCACAACATTCATTCCTGCAGTAGCTTTAACCTGAATATGACCAAGCTCTGTGATGTCCTGAAGAGAACGTGCCTGTCTATATGTGTTGCATCGTACATGGAATCCATCTCTCATTCTTTTGATGTATTTTACCATAGTTCCTCCTGTAACCTTGGTTATTTCGTTCATGATTTGAATTGGGTTCAGTTTGGTTATGTTCTGTTTTGGGTCGATACTTTTAATCTTTATTGTTAGCTGTTCGTCTTCATTTTTCTCAGAGCTTGGTCTCAATCTGGAAGGACTTTGGGGAGGGGATCCATTTTGCTTTGTCGTTTCATTCTCTACATCTATTTCTATGGTGCTGTTTTGTCTGGGTCTTTTGGGATGCCTTTTTACTTCAATGAAGGGCTGGGATGATTCGGTTTCGGGGTCATTTTCGTGTCCTAAGTCCATGACATCTATACCTCCTACAGCCATATTGGCTGTTGGACCAGTGTACGCTTACCTTCTAATTGGTATTCCTTGTTCCCCTATGCTGGCTTGAAAATAGACAGGGAAAGACCAGTGATGGGTAGATTTTCCAGGGTTCCCAAAATTTTCCAAAGATCAGGGGAGTGCCGAGTGAAATCTGATACTAGTAGCAGGCTCTGTGATCAAGACGGTCTCCCGGGGGGTTTCCGCGGGAGAGCACGGTCATTCACCGCTGACCGCTGATTGACCGCTGGTTGACCCTATAATAGTACAGTGAACCGCGCAACGCAAATGTACGTCCGTTCGGTACGAAGGTATGATTATATCTATGCAAATGTCATTGTATTTCTTTTTTTTCTGTTGGAAATGAATAAACATGAATTTGAATTTTGAATTTGAATTTAGAATGCTAAGGCATAAGTCAAGAATAGAAATATGTTGGTAGTGGAAAGAAGGAGAACTTACATTTTTTCTTCAGGATAGTCAGATTGAAGAAGAAAAAAAAAACAAAACAAAAACAAGAATGTGAATTCTTCAATTTGGTATTGAATTGAAGTGTACAGATTCTGGAGACATTAATTAATGAATTCAATTTGCAGCCAACTAACAGTCAAGAATGCTTTCAGGTACATATATCTTGTTTAATGTACAATCATATCTGTTTGTATTCCTCCTACCTGTTCCTTTAGGACCCATACTAACTTTAACTCTAAGGAGGTTGGTCGTTCCTTGGCCTCTACCATGCTCCGTCTCTTTGATCCTACCATTGAGAACGACCTTTCCCCACCCCTAGAGCCTCATAGCCTGATCCCCCTCTACCAAGGGGCTAAGGTACAGGGTGGGGTCATGCCAGGGGGTCTTCATTACCTCCACTATGGGAAACCTGCTCTGGACATGCCACTAGAAGTACAGATGGCACAGACAGATTATGTAAGTATCATCCTTATCACATCGAAACAATCAAGGCCCTTTAAATTTGTTCAATGCATTATACAATCATAGTCTGATCCCCCTGTACCAAGGGGCTAAGGTACAGGGTGGGGTCATGTCAGGAGGTCTTCATTACCTCCACTATGGTAAACCTGCTCTGGACATGCCACTAGAAGTACAGATGGCACAGACAGATTATGTAAGTATCATCCCTATCACATTGAAACAATCAAGGCCCTTTAAACTTGTTCATTGCATTATACAATGTAGACTGTCAGATATTACTTTAGATATCTTGTACCAACAAACCCTACTGTATTCCACATCTATCATTCTCAGTACGAGTGAGAAGCATTTGCTGGTTGACTATAGAAAAGTATGTGCATGTATCATGTACTTATTACTAGAAACTTGTGGCATCACACTCTGACTGTGAGCTAAAAGTTTATGTTATTTTTGAAAGTTGCAATAATTCAGAAATTCATCGGGTGGACCTAAAGTAGAATTATCTGGGTAAGATTGAAAGTCCTTCTTAGGGCATGTATCATACCATCAACATGCTCTGATATTCAGTACTTTGTTTATTTTTGTTTATTTTGCTAGGGTCGTGAGATCATCACTGTTGATTCCCAGCAGAACTACTTCAGACTTCACCTCAACCAATACTCCAACATTCAGACTGTGACATGTCTCTCTCATCAGGTCAGTCATTGTTATGAACATTATGAACAGTGGCAGCACCAAGGGGGGGGCATGGGGGGGCATTTGCCCCCCCCCCCCCCACTCAGAAGCTTTGCCCCCCCCAGTTGCCCCCCCCCCCAGAAATTTTGAGGACTGAAAAGAAAAATTGTACTGTAATTTGTAAATAAGTAGATGTTGTCATAAACATTATATTCAAGCTGTGAAGTGCTCTAAAATACCATTTTCCGCTCTTCAAAACTTCGATTGAAAACAAAAAAGTGGTTATTTTTGGCTCGCTCGCTTCGCTCGCTCGTCATATTTTTAAATTTCTTTTCTAAAATGCAATTAAAACCAAGAAAAGTAGCCATTTTTGGCTCGCTCGCTTCGCTCACTCGTCATATTTCAGAATATTTATTCGAAAATGCAATTAAAAACCAAAAAAGCGGTTATTTTTTGTTCGCTCGCTTCGCTCGCTCACAAAATTGATATTAAAATGTGTGTAAGAGGACGCAAAAAAAAAATTGACTGCCCGGCCCTGCCCCCCCACCATTTTCTTTTGCCCTCCATTTGCCCCCCCACTTTAACAATCCTGGTGCCGCCACTGATTATGAATATAACCATTGCTAGGTTGCTTGGTATTATTTTTAATATTTCTGCCATATTCTATAATGTAATATAGAATACATTCACTGTGGAAATGTTAATCTGTTCATTTGATGGCATTGTTAACTTGTAATACAAATTTGTTGTTGGTAGTTATATTGAAGAAGTGCCATTGATCGGCTATAAGCTCTTGTGATCCCTCATAACCTGTTAGAGACAGGTTTTATTCCCATTACAATAACATTATATTTTCAGTGGTTCTTTATCTCAGTATTCTTGAACTTGACCCTTTAATATATATTTCTTGAAAAAGTGATTTTTTCAATTAATGTTCATTGATACTTGAATAGAAAAATTCTTCTTCTTTTATTTTTCTCTTTTGCTTGCTCTCTATATAATTCTATCTTACTTTTTCTTCTTTTTTTTCAGCCGATTGATGTATCAAACCTTCTGTGTCTGTACAACATCCATGAGAGATTCTTGAACAATCTGGTATCAAGGTTTGATGAAGGTCTTATCAAGGATCTCTACTCGTACTTCAGAGAGACTTGGAGTCTTGCTATCTTCCATGATCGATTCACTGACTTCAGACAGGAGGTCAGAGAATTACTAGTCCAGAGACCGGTAAGTAAAAAAATAAGAAAGGAAAGATTTTTGTTGTGCATCTAGCAGAAGGCTATGAATACAAACCTTTGTCAAATATTCACCTTTAGATATGATTGCATGAGTAATGATACCACAGTTAACAATTTGGCTGCTGTACTGAATGGCAAAGAGAGGTCAGATTTCAAAATGCAAATTTCTAGAAATATTCATCAGTAAAGCAACCACGTGAGCTTATCTACCTGCCACAGCCGTAAGCCAGTTTGTAATTACAGTATGTGGTTGCGCAGATTAAGAGAGGTCAGATTTTAAAATGAAAATTTCTAGGAATACACTCTCAGATTGCCCACCATTGTGTGCACGCTAATGTGATTTTTAAATAAGTAGCATAGCCACCAAAACAGATGCATGTGTACATACAAATCAAATGGACCTTGTACCATCTACTAATTACAAACTGGCAAAGAGGGGCTTTTCAGGGCTAGGCTTGATCAACTGTGTGCCATATCTTTTCAAAATTGTCCTGAAGTTTTGACTTAAACTCGCAGTTGACAATGTTATAACATTTTGCACATTCTATGTCTGATTTAAAATAGAAACTTGTTAGTCATGAACAACATGGGGGGGGGGATGTGTGTCATAATTGATAATGATGAAATATCCAATCTGCTGTGAAAATATTGATAGAATGTTGTCCACATTCCAGATCAAATAAATATGTTTTTATTTTGTCATGTACTTCTCCCAGGCTGTTGATGTGAATTCATTGGAAGAGAAAGTAAGAGAGCTCATCTCACAAGATCTTCTGGTAAGTTCTTTTTTTCATCACTCCACTCTATACATTATTAAAGCTCAAATACTTTAGAAGCCTAAAATTTGCACCAAAAGCTTATTTGTAGAAGTATTTGTATGCAAGGGGTACATTGGAAACTCAGTATAAAGAGATCTGATAGAACATTATTCCTGCTATAACAAGGTAATATTCTAGGTCCCAGCTCTTTATATTATATTCTTTTATAACCTTATGATGAGTTTCCTGTTATAAGAAGGTTATTTTGATGGTCCCAAGGACCTCATTATACTGAGTTTCCACTGTATAGAGTAATACAGTGTCTCCTTTGGAAATTATGATGGTTGATTACAATATTTTGGTACCTCCTATGCTTTTAACTCTACTAACCCCCCCCCACCCCACCCCCCCCCCCCCCCCCCCCCCCCCCCCCCCCCCCCCCGAAAAAAAAAAAGAAAGAAAGAAAGAAAGGAAGGGAAAGGCAAAATGGTTGGAAATAGAGTTATTCTCATAGTTTAATCTGAAAGATTTTACTCTCAGTGTTACTCATTATAATGCTGGAATCAGCAATCAAGACAGTGATCAGCAAACAAATGTTGTATCTGCCTAGGAATTCTTACTGGTTTCACACATTTACTATGACATCTCATTTTCAGAGTACCAGTGCCATAAGAATTTATAGAATGATACATCTCAGAATGAAATCCTTCAGCGGCCTTCTGCAAAATTCCATTACTCTTTGTCATAAAAATGATGAAATCAGCAAGCCTTTACAGAGACAAGAATGGATTTGAGTGTGGTATTATGAGTCAGATAGTTCAAACAGGAATGTTAGATTATATGATAACCCCTGGAAGGTTTTATTGTTATTTGAGATCAGGCACCCGATTATATCTGATTTCATCAATTGTATATTGAATTCACATACTCTTATTAGAAACCATGCTAACATGACAATAGCATACTTGAGGAGTCAAATCTTACAGAATTTAGGTTAGAATTCTATATCTGTTGATCTTGAATTCAAATCTTAACTTCATTCATAGACAAAATATCTTGAAGACTAAACCATAGCAGTTCCATTTTGGGTGGAGCATCAAGCAGTGTGTGAGAGAAAAATACAGGCTGAGACGAGGACAATAGAAACAGTAAAATTAAAAAGAGAGACCAAAAAAGGAGAGATAAAATGTCAACTAGATCATTAATCAGATGTTTACCTCCTAGTGAAAAGGTACGCATTTGTGATGGAATTCCTATAAAACTCAGATATATTTTAGTATGTTCATGAGATTTTAATTTTTCTTTTTTTTCTTCCAATTTTATGTTATGTTTCATTTTCTGTATAGCTGGAAAGTCATGACCGCAAGTACCTGGCTGAGGAATTTAATAGACAAGGTAACAAGAGGGCTGTGGAGACAAGACTACTTAGTTTCTTGAGCTACAACTACTACCACCTCCCGATGTATGCTAAACCAGGCATGGTGTAAGGTGACATACAAAAGAGAAGAAGCTGCTGAACACTACCAAACACATTTTCCCAACTAGTCTGATATTATATACTCTCTATTATCTCCTCTCTATTACATCTGAGAATAACAGATTCTTTGACTTTTTGAATAAGTGTGATGAAATGCAAAGGTTGCTTTCAGAATACTCTTAACCCGTTGAACACGAAGCCCAAGATAACTCAAGCTAGGGTCTATGGAAAATGTGTGTTATACAGAAATCAAATCATGCTCAACGGGTTAAAACACTTGGAAATGAATGATTGAAAGCAATACTAATGTACAGGGAATGCTTTGCAAAAAGTTTTTATTTGCACTTCATCTATATCTTGTGCATTTTTTTTTCTTTCACAGAAATCATTCTCAATGTTTATGCACTTAAGGACAAAGTGAACCAATACATTTCATTAGTTAAACAGATAAATAAGGAGTACCACATTAAGGAATATGAAGTGATATTGAATGTACAATTAGACATGCTTTCTTCAGTTGTAAAATCCTATGTAAAACGGTTCCCTTCCTGGACAAAACATTAGGGAGCTTTAGATATGCGACGCAGCTCAGATGACGCAGAATCTTGCTGAGTTGACTGATGTTCTCCTCTTTCCTCACGTCGCGTTGCAAAGAGGCTTTAGGTTTGGGGAGGACGCAGTTAATCAAACAAAGCCTGCGCTCTCAAGTATGAACCATTGTTACGTCATAAAAAAGGGTTTACAAAGGTCTCGCGTCGCGTATTGGGGAGGACGGTAAACTGGCCCCAGAACCGTCGTGTAAAACAGACGATGCAGGATGGATTGGAAAAGAGCTGTCTTGCGCATGCGCACAACAACATTTTTGGCAAGATACTGTGTCGTCTGAGCTGCGTCGCGTAACTAAAGCTCCCTATTATGCGTGCTCCCAACAAATTAACCTAATACTACTTTCTTATAACATGGCACCTCAAGGTGTTCTTTAAAGGTAGTATTTTCAATGTTTTGTGATTGCTATGAAAGTTTTAAAATTCTGACACTTAAACACATTCTGGAAAATGTTATTGATTTCACAGGAAAAAGGACTGTAAAGTGATTCATTTCAGAAGTATTTATTAAATTGTCAGAAAACTGATTTTTTTTTTTTTAATGGCATTGGTTAACGTTATAATTTCAAAAATACTCATTTTGCTACTTAAAAATGGGATAGACATAAGGGTTATAGTGTAAAAATGCCAGTCTGAAAGTTTCAAAGTATAATATCCACAAGAAGTGTTGTGAACCAATGTTTGAACAATATACACGGGTCAGTTGCACAGACCAGACGTAACTCGAGCAAAACGGTCCTCTTATTTATTGTATCTGAGACCAAAAATAATTGAATCGCGGTTTGTGTCTTACTAACAGTTTTCATTCCAAATTATGGTTGGTTTCAGGGTTTTTGAGTAGAATATACTCATGCACATGTTTCATCTTAGTTTGAGAATTTTTTAAGTCGGCTGCTCACAAAGTCAGCCAATGCCTTTAAAGATTATTCAAGTGGGGTATAATTGCACTCATGTTACAGGATAAAAAGCATGCTCTTTCCTCATGTCATAATATCCTGTTTATCCAGTGACTGGTGGGAGGTTTGTATCAGAGCAGTTACATGAAATATGTCATCCTATGAAGATGTTCGATGGCAGTTTTTATACATGTAGTTACATAGAAAAAAAAAAGAAGAGATTGTATAAATGTAAATTTATTTGTATAATTTGGATGGCCATCTTAATTTGAGTGGAACATTTATTGTAAATGAATGTAGTATGCACTATTTTGGTAAAGAGAACTAAAGTATATGTGTATATAATTACTAGTGTGTATTGATTTGATGTAAATGTTTCTGTTTTGACATGAAGCCTGAAAATTTGTATTTAAGAAGATGAGAGATTATTTAGATTGGGGCAAAAATGAATGTGTCACCTTGATCCAGAGATTAGGACTATTCTCAGCCCATCCTTATATTTGCAGTTTTGTATAGTGATATATATTAATGTGTAATGTATTGTATTTGTATGAATAAAGCTAGTATACATTAAACAATTAAATCAAGTTCATCTTATCCTTTTTTTCTTTGTTTCCTTTATTATGAGGCCAAGCTGGTTGTGATGTGATGTGCAAAAGTTGGCATCATTTATGAATAATAAGAGAGATTTCACTTAGACTAGCTTGAGTTTGATATCAACACAATGATAAAGTGAGATAAGTCTCCTCATGTATTAATGCCATATGTTGAGCATGTACAGGCATACACGTTCGGTTGTATTAATTTGCGATCTAAAGCCTAATTTATTTAAGCTGAAACCTGTTTACTAGGATCATTACCAGTTAACACATTCAAGTAGTTTACCAGCTCTAGTGAAGCTGTAACTAAAAACAATATCAAAAACCCTTTCCAGCATTCTTCAGGAATGTTATTTTTAAACATGTATTTTGAATTGAGAATTTTTTAATTTATCCTTAAAATAGACTTTAACATTATTCTTCACTGATTTTGTGCTTTTCATCACATCTTGCAATCATGATGCAATGTATTTGAAAATGTGTTATTCCAAAATTATATTGCACCCCAAGGGGATATATTATACGCCACTGGCATTGCTTATTGCTGAAAGTATTTTAAGGCTTGTTCATATATGAAGCAGCAAACGCCCGCAGTAAACTCCAACGTTTTTTCTTTATGCATACGTAAATGGTATATGAGGCAGGGAAAAGAAAAAACGTCAAGGCAAAGATTGTCTTATTTGCCTCCTGGCGGCAAAAAAGTGTGGACCAGTAAAATTCTTGAGTTATCACAAAATATGACGTATGTTTGTGCAACATTTGGCAAAACTCTTTCATTTCAGCGTTGACACATGATCATGATCATGACACATGATCATTATGATCATCACCATCATCATCACCACCAACATCATCATCACCATTACTATCACCATCACATCATCATCATCATCATCATCATCATGGTCCTGAACATCCAAATCAACCGCATCAGTGTCACCACATATTCACAACTGTGATGTAATCAATAATCACCAACAAGCAATGAAAAGATTGAGATAAATCACTTTTCTTATTCAAGGTGGAATTTAATAACCAACCACTGCCACACAACTTTATACACACAAAGGTTCAATCTTTCCATCTTTGCATTTGCAAGACGAACGTGATACACATTCTAATAAATCATATTGCAAATATAATCTTCTAATCGAAACATATAGTTGCCTACCTCAATATAATTATCACTTTCTTCTCACCTTTTTGTGAAATTTTTGTCAAAGTAAAACATGAATTAAATTCTGCCCTTAAAAAAGACAATTTACTGCACATAAATCTCTTCTGTTTGCATGATCATAACTATACAGGTTTTAAGATTACTCTGATTTCTCTTTCTACAAGATCTGTATTTACAATCTAATGTGCTAAAATATCTTGCATGTTTCTTTTCACTGGTAATAAATAAGAAATGACTGTGGCATACATACATAATACATACAATATGTAAGCACAACATCACAAAATTGGGTACAAATATCATGCAGTAACTGGCTGACTTTCAAAAAGCCAGCCAATCATTCAGAGACATTTTGATGTTGACCCGATTTAATTTTGGCCAACCTGACATACATGACATTACCAAGATGAGCAGCAAATTTTCATCCAGTATCATTAAGATACACATAAACACACACACATACACCCACACACAAACTCTTTATCTTTCAATGGCATAGTACTTAAACCTAGTAAACTGTTTCAACATCTCTCCATTAACAATCAAGTATAAAGGAGATAACTTAGAATCTATCATGTGTAAAAGTGCTTGCGGAAAAAACAAACCAGAGTCAAGACATATTTTTTTCATCTCCAATAACGTTACACTTCTGAAGCATGAAAGACTTGCTGTACAGAGTTTGAAATACATCTGTGTGACATTCTATAATCTATATCTCTATATACCTCTGTATGTTTCACCTATATCTAATTCTGAGATCTCTTGTAAACATTTCTGCTAAGACATAAATCAAATGAATCCTCAAATTTCTGAAATATTCTTTTCTTCAAAAGTAATCAAATTAATGCAGGTAAATGTCTTTCTTAAAAATCTATGACAATGGGCACTGCCTTGCATTGGGTTTCTGGTTATAGAGTTGAATATAAAAAAAGAAAAGGAAAGAAGATTTAATTTGTATTAATTCACGCAAAGATAGAAATGATCTCCTTGGGTAAAAATGCATAGAATGTGCTAAAAACAGCAATTTAATAAAAAAAAATTGCCTGAATTTCTTCTTTTCAAAGCTATATACATATTACAGAATACTAGATCTCTATAAGATAAATCTCTTACAGCACATGCAAGAGAAATAGAAGGCAAGTATGTGCATTCAATACTGAGCTACATTTTCTCTAATTCTCAAACTAAGTCCATGGGAAAGTCCTGCCAATGGAATCTCTGAATTACTAGAATACTATCACAACCCATCTGTTACAAATTCAGGATAGCATGGTCATGGTGAGAGTAAATTTGGAACAGAAATTTCTACCTCTGTGAAATCAAAGAGACATGATCTTGATACACTTCAGAATGACTTTCTCACACATGAAACAGTAAAGATAAAGATAAATAGGGAAATATGTATAACTATGTACATTTTATAAATACAAATATACTTTGTACGAAAAGGAATCAATTACATTTCTGAACTGTACAAAATGGGAAAGGGAGACACACTTGCAGACATTTTCTCAAAATGAATTGTTCTTTCTTAATGAATGAATAATAAAAGGAGAGATGATGCCAGAATGCTACTATACATCAAAACAATACATTGAATGTATGCAGTATGAGATATTCACATCAAACAATCATTATCAATACAAAAAAAAAATGCTTGCAAGAAGATCTGTGAATGCATTCTTATGAACATCTAAAGAAATCGCAGGTTGAAAGTAATGCAAGACTGCTATCTATACATCAACTTAAATTATCATTCTTAATTATATTTGTTGTATACTTAAAAAGAACAAAGTTAGAAAAAACTTGCAAAGATCATATCAAAATGACAGCACCATGTTTCCATTATTGAAAATGAAATGCACAGGTTACAAACCAACGTGGCAACCAACAAAAATATTCTTCATATGACCAAATTGATCAAAATGACACTTTGACACTTCTCATGCAGCAGCATATACTTAGAAGTTGTGCAAATATGAAAACTCAAGATAAATAACACATGAATCCATAGAATCAATCTTTCAATTCATATCAAATCATAGCTTTGTCGATATCAATCACTGAGAATTAGGAGTTGGTAAGACAAATAACAAAAATATGATTTATATAGAATTGATTTGTTATTTTGTTTGTCTTATCTGGGTCAATTCAATTCAATTAATTCAATTCAATTCAATGCCTTTAACACTTTTAATGCCTTCAGATTTGATACTAGTCCCATTCATTCCCACCCATGTCCCCTCTTCATGCAGCGCATTAGTGTCTTTCCTTAACCCGTTAAACAAGATTTGATTGAGGCATAACACACCTTTTTCATAGACCCCAGCCTGATTTATCTCAGGCTTCGTATTCAGCATGTTACCTCACAGGATATCATCAGTGATTTACTTTCAATTCTTACACTAGATCTCATTCGAATTCCTGGAAAGTGCTCTCACTATCAAAACCTTCCAAAGAACAATACTTCTTTCCAGAGTTGCAATCAAGCCTGTCATTTGTTATTTCAATGAGTGGATTAGAAGTCAAGATATCTCTCATTTGATCAATGCTTTCTGTTTAACCATTAATCAAGATCCTGCTCAATTCCAGTTTTGGTTCGGTAGACAACAGAAGGCATATTACGGTCCTGTTCTTCATACACTTTTAAAAGTTATATGTTCCTCAAGTTGTCTTTCAGATCCCTTCGGAAGATATCAGTTTCAGGTCAAAGGTCACTCAGCAGCACAGCTGCATTTTACATTGGCAGATCACTTTGGTCACTTTAGTATATATTGTTTAATCATCCCTGTGTTGGATAACCATTTGTCCTTAATGAATCCTCACTCCTGTACAGAGCAGTGTGTTTGTTCACTCTGGCCATCAGACTCTACCTCTTCAATATGCTCTGTGCCATCTATGTTGGACTGGGTTTGTGTCTCTTCGGTGAGCAGCAGAGTAGATTGAGACATTTGATCATTGCCAGGTGAGCACGGCAGTTGATCAATCGCTCTTCCAGGCGGGCTGTCTCTTCCTCCAAGGGCGAAGGGGCGAGCTCCCCGAACTGGGACTCCACTTCTTCCAAAACGTGGACTGTAGACATGTGATAAAGAGATGGAGAAGATTAGATCAACAGTTCCAGACACTATGCATATATTACAATAACAAAACAGACTTTGTAAGGACAGTTTAGAATCACTTCCTTACAGCTCCCATCTACAATATATTCACAGTATAAGGGGCTTGGGGGAGAGATATTTCATATGAGACTGTTGGGGAATTCATTTTTACTTGATGAATAAGACAATTCACTACAAAATTGCTTACAAGTTCTACTCAGGAACACTTAAATCAGGTGATTCTTTTTTTTTTCTCTAACAGATATGCTTTTCAGTCAGAAGAAAGGAATGTAAAGGTGTTTCTCTTAATGGGCAAAACTGAGTTCATGAAAAGTCATGCATGACAAGGATTTTTGTTTAGCATTACTGAGTTCTGATTCAGAAGTTACAAGAGTGAAGCAGATTATGGAATTAAAATAGCAACCAAGATATTATATGCCTCAATAACTCATGCAACAACACTATTAAAGAGAGGGTGAAATCAAATGGAATATATCAATATAGGTGCACATAAGATACAGAATTGCAATGATTCATGGGGCCCATAACACAAAGGTTAGTGATCAATCACAAATTTGAAACAACCATTCTGATTGGTCCAGGGTCACCTTTTTGAACGAGCTGCGCATGAAACAATGGTCTTGATTGGCTGTTACAACTTTGCGACTGATTGCAAATCTTTGTGTTATGGGGCCCTGGACAATCATGAACACAAGGAAATAGAAACGGGGAAATGGATAAAACTTGTATCAGTGCCTTAGTTTGGTTTGTCTTCACTTGAAAAGAAAGGATCTAGACCGCTACATATTCAAAGGTGAAATATAATACAGTTAACATAACTCCATGCTCACACTATGAACATGGTGGACAAAGAAAGCGGACAAAATAAACAACCCCTCATTCTACCCTTCACAATGGTTCTGGTAGTCAAAAAGAACATCCCTTCACTGCTATTGTCTAAAATATGTGGAACAGGTGTCACATGCATATTCACCTGGAACTACATGATTAAACATAATAGCTGTGAAGGGATGTTCTTTTGACTACCAGAACCATTGTGAAGGGTAGAATGAGAGGTTGTTTATTTTGTCCGCTTTCTTTGTCCACCATGTTCATAGTGTCATCTAACAGGAAACATAGAAAAAAAAATAAGATACTGTAATTTGCATAATCAGAGAGAAAGACAAATGTGATTTGGATAAAAGGTAAAGAGTCAAAATTTAATGAAAGGGAGATACATAACAAGAAAACGACAATAAAAAAAAAGAAGATAATACCAAATGATATGAGAAATAAAGATAGCATGTTAGAGAGGAAAGAAAGAATATGAGAAAGAAAAACTATATTGCTGGTTGAATGAATATGAGAGGAAACAAACTATGTTATGTAGGGAAAAATGAAAGATATGGATGAATGATAAAATACATTCCTGGTGAGGCACTTGGAGTGTAAAGAAGACATACATTACTTCCTTTCAAAACAACCAATCTATAAATAGTATCACTTGCATAGCAAGTAATAAAAATCACAATATCCACACAAACACGTACTTTGAATACAAATAAATCATTGATGTTAATCTAATCCATCAATGCTAAATAAAGCAGTAAATCTCAGGTAGAATAATACTCTAAAGAATGTGACTAAATGCTAAGAAGGATAAATGAAAGAGATGATGAAAGATGGATGTAAATACTGATGGCTACACATGACTTGAGATTGAAACTAAGAATAAAGAATAACAGCGTTGGCAAAAAATAGAGTATTATTCTTTTGCAAACCAAAAAAGTGCACATCACCGGCCAATTATACCTGCACTATTGCATTGGGGAAATGAGTTCTGAATAAAGTGATGTTAAAATAAATGCTGCAAAAAAAAGCTTACATCTACTAAACTCCACTTCAGTTCTACCACAAATCAACAAAAATGGGGGAAAAGCTTCTGAGAGTTGACTAGAAGCATTACAGCACAAATCAATTCAGTGATTAAATAGTCATAGATATAGATATATACCATGAGGTGATGGTGTGAGACATGAGAGGATTACTATCTAGCTAGTGCAGACCAGTCCACAATTGGCAACATTGATCGCATGGTGCTTACGCTCAAACGGGCACTGGCCTTGGCCCTCCTGTAACTGGGCCTCAGCTAGGGCCAGTTGAGCCCTTAGCTCATGGTGACGACTCTGAACTAGAGACATGGAGGAACCACTTGCCTCCTCACAAGTCTGACCAGAGAGTTTAGATGAAGCAATTTAGAGAAAAGAAAAATTTCCTTACAATTTATAGCTCATGTTAAACAACTTTGAACTGCCAAAAAAGACAGTCACTTTACATATCTATGGAAAAAATTGTAGGATCATGAGTTTAATTATTTTTGGCTTACATTAAAAAAAATACTTCTTTCCCTATTCTTTCTTATTCTCAGATAGTTTAATTTCCATTAGTGCAGATGCTTGAGTGCCTAAATTTATACCCTAATACCTAATGAAAAGAATTTTGAAACTTGTTTGTTAGCATACATGTATACACTGCTGTCCTTTAGATTTATGTAACAAACAGACATGATGTCCATACGGTAATTAGCCTTTCAATAAAATGATCTTATAACATGAATTTGAAATCATCTGTGATAGCAAAAACCATAGAGATAGAAAACTGTCAATTGAGACAGAAAGTAACAGAAAGGAAGACAGAAAAGAAAATGTATTAATCTTAACCATAAGATCTGAGAAGAGAAAAAAGAAAACATAGTTGATTTTGATACCTCTGGTCTTGCTGCTCTTTCATATCTCTCTGGTTTAGGTGGAGCACCGCTAGACCCAGTGCTAGTCAAGGTGTTAGTGTCGCAAGCTTTTTTAGGAGATTTACTGGGTGATTTACTGGATGATTTACTGGGTGACTTAGAATTAATGATGCTGTTATCCTGCTGATGGTTGTTAGTCAGGTTAGTAGATGGTAAGATTGTGAAAACCAAGGAGTTTATCCAAGAATGCATGGTTAGAAAGAACAAATGAAATGAAATGAAATGGGATTAGTTCTTGGGTATAAAATGCCTTATAAATCACAACATCTTCAAGACACATGGCTGTTTATTGTGCTCTTTCAACAGATTCACACAGCCACAGTTCTTATGATCCTTTCATTAACATAGAATGCTTCAGTGGTAGTAAGGAGAGGTAATACAGAATTCATTCATCAGGATGTGTTTGAAGGAAGATGAAAAACACTTCGACATAGGGAGACTAGGGAAAGAGAACACACCCATACATCATTTTCATTCAAGGTACAGCAGAGACAAGACCAATAATAGAATGACATAATCATCCATGCCTTGTAAAGGGCTGCAAACTACCATCTCCACACCTTGCAAGCATTGGCTAGATGATAAAAGCCACCGAGCAGCTGAAAGTCACGGGCAGTGATTCTTATCTGCATAAGTGGTCATGACCCTCTTCTCTTTGTATTAAAGTTGATGGCCATTTAACCAACACAAAACCAGAAATGAATGCATCAAGCATGACTGGTTTTATGAGTATTGTCATACACAGATGACTTTAATAACGACATTGCCTACTTGATTGACAATGAGAATTTTGAATGTGTTTTGTTTAGGCTCAACAGTTTTTGCTCAAATCATTTTATCTGTTTTGGCTAATGCTTGCAATGGTGTTCCCAAAATTTGGAACATTCCACTCATGTCTGGAGGGGTGATATTTGAATGACCTTGGGAAAGAGTTCCACTGTAAGGCCTTGACAGGTTGACTACCCACAAGGGATGTGGGAACATCAATCTGAAGATAGAAAGAAAGAAAGATAGACAGACACCAGAGAATGAGGGAAACAAAAATACCCATCTCATCACTCTTATACAAACCACTTGATACAACCAAAGTAGTTTTCTATCACACATGCCAAATACTATTTCCTATACTCAGGGTTCTTACATGGGAGGGCTGATTAAAAGAGAGTCACTCCAAATAACAAAAGGGCAAGCAGGTGAGTGTGGGGTACTTATCTGGCTGAACAAGTTACTATCTGATTAAGTTACTATTAAATATACATGGGAATATATCAACAGGGAGATTTCTCATTGTCTAACTTGCAGAACTGACAGCCAAGTGATGAAACACCTTTCCTCACATACAGAGTACATCCAGAACCACATTGCACTGACTGTAGTAAGAATAGTAATAAAGCTCTCTGGTGAGAGATAGTGCTTTGGTATATTAATAACCCAACTCCACATGAGTGCATATGGTAAACTATCATGAAAGCAACATTGTTTCAGTCAACTGAAATCATATTATTAATATCCAATGAAGATTATCCATTACCCTAAGGGACAAAAATGAGAAAGTAAACTGAACACAAGAGAAAGTTACCTAGCTGTATCAAATATCATTAATGTCCATGTATCTCTTACCTTGATTGTTTCTGGTCTTTGTTGCTGGATACGATGAGGATCGTCGACCTCATAAACCTTGAGTTCTACGCCCTCTTCGTTTGGTAAGATGGGTCGAGGGGGTAGGTCCTTCCAGCGACTGGACTTGCTGCTACTGGTAGAAGGACCACAGTCTGATGCAGAGGAACGGGGTACACTGCGACTTCTTCTGGCACCTTGAAACAGAAAAAACAAAAGCGATATTTCATATCTTGCAAATACTTTCCCTGAAGTTGACCTGGTGGGGTTTTTCAGTTTGTATAACGAGAAGCTTGCTGATATATTTGATATAAAAATTGTGCTTTATTCCAAAATCAAATAATATTCAACAGGTTAATACCTTGATTTAGTAAATTTACAAGATGGAAAAACTTTTTTTTTCTTTATTTAATCAAGATTAGCCTTAAAAAACTGTTTTCATTTGCAACCAGAACTCTACCCCCTTAAAAAAATGCAATTATTTCATTCACGTATAGGTTTGAAAATGACATATCTGAGAATATGTCTTACCTCCAAACTTTCTTTTTGGTATCTTGCTGCCTTTAACCCTTCCACAGGATCCTTCACTAAGTGAATCATGAGCCGATGAACAGCTAGCTGTATTTTCACTATCCCTCAGCATACTCTCATATCCACTACTGGTCCCACTAGCTCCATGGACCCTACGTACTCCCTTGGTAGCAGGGACGCTGTCACTGAATGTACTGCTGTTATCACTACCATGTCCGCTGCTGGAGCTCTTGGTTGTTCTTGGCTTGGTGACAGTGGAGTATGGAGATAGAATGGCAGGTTTGGAGTTGGTGACATTCTCACTGGAAGCTATACCGCTGTCATTGCTGCTATCAGAGGAGTTGGTGAGTCGACTGCCAGGCTGTAGCTGGGCAATGTTGTTGTTGGCGTTGCGCATGTTGGGAGGTGGATCAGAGCTGCCATCGACTGATGTGACTGTTGTGATGGGAATCTTGGCTGAGGTCTGGTTTGTTCTGGAAAGCGATGGTGCTGATTTGCTAAGGGACTTCCTGACGGGGAGGGCACTTGATTTGGGTGTTTGACTGCGGGGGTTTGCCTGAGGTTTCTGGGGTATTCTACTTGTTTGAGCAGTCTTTTTGGAAGACATGGGGGCATTCTTGCTTCCTGAATGGTTCTCTTCCCTGGATTTGGGGAGAGGCTTGCCAGAGCGGGAAGACGTTTTGGAGGCTGTAGAGCCTTTGGAAGGTGTCCCTTGGTGACTTGGCTGTTGTAGTCTACTTACAGGGCAACTTTGAACAGTTAAATCACTAGCCTTTGATATGCTACTGGTCTCTGATTGTCCACTCCCTTTCCTGCATACAAGTTTCTTAGTCCTTGCCTCACTTACACTCACTTTAGGAGGCTGATGTACCATGGCAATAGTCTCCTTGACCTCACCTGACAACAAAGCATCATCATATTCCTGTGAAAAATATGGATTCATTTCCACATCAAAGGGAGGTGCAGAGCAAGCACCAATAGCAGGAGGACGTTCCATGCTTGAAATATCACACCCTTTGCCTCCATCAAATTCATGATGGTCAGAAGGGATAGGCTCACTCTTTACATCTTCTGTAGCAGCTCCATCAGGCTTGCGGATATCAATGCCATATAACTTCTCCAGATCAGCAAGACAGTGAATCTTGGGCATGTCATTTTTCACAGCCATCTGATGTTTAGCACTTTGGATGGCAGCACTTAAGACATGAGGAGGTGGTTGCTGGGAGAGAGACACATTTCTGACTTGGACCGAAGCACCATGGGCCTGATGTTGAGGACTACTGTAGAAAGACGCTGGACTTGAATTACTCAAGACTTCAGTCAACAGGCGAGCAGGAAGGGTTTGTCTTATTCCATTTGGAAGAATGGCATTGGTGTCAAGATGGGAAACAACTCTGTTTGTGCAGCCATTCTTTGGCACACCACTACTGGACTGACCCTGCTTGCCTTTCTGTTCTTTTGATGAAGACACTGGAATGTTCATTCTGAGCCAGACAGGAGAGGTCTCTGAAGAGGAAGGTGTGTATCCCGTCCTCTCTGTCTCTTCAGTCTTGTTGCCATTAGTATTATTCAGAAACCACTGGGGTTTGATAAAGCCATTGTTGTTCTTCATGCCATCCATGTGGAGATTCTGCAAGCTGTTGATGAGATTGATAGTGTTGGGTGAGGTAGGTTCATTCTTGGAGTCTTCATCATTGCAGTCACCAGTCAGAGTGATATCATCCTGATCTGCAAAGCTGGCTGGTCGGGAGGCTGTACTGAAGGTAGCATCCGTAGCATCACTAATGCAGCTGAGTCTTCTCAATGGATGATCAAGATCATCAAGAGCCAAATGCTTCTCCCTCATTACAACCTGTTCATCATTATTGATTGTCATGTATGTCACCACAGAAGGCTCATCCTGAAGGAAGGACTCACCAAATGACAACTTGGGCACTTGAACCTCTGATATGTCATCATCAATAGAGAGATTTTCATTGCTCATATTTGATATGACGTAGAGCTGCTTGATGGCCTCAATGTCTCTTGTACCCAGTGACATAGAGTCCAAGGTGTCCTTTTCTGACTGATGCTCTGACCGCTTTGGACGATGTGACCCATCAGCGATCTCTGACTCATCATCCGAGTAGACATAGTTACCAAGTCCTAGTCTGTTTCTATCATCATGCCCTAACAAGAGAAGGGGTTCGTTGAGGCATGCATCCACACTAGCACCGTTGAAACTGATAGAGAAGTTCTCAGAGTAGGAATCCAGAGATCTTCTTCCAAGTTCCTTTATGCAGCACATTGCTTCTGATCCCATGGGAAGATCATCAATTGACATGTCAGTAACTGAGGTTACATCTTCTGTGTCTCGGGACACGTAACTCAGAGTATCCTGCTCAGAACATGCCAGTGATGATATATCATCCTCTGAAATCTCTGAGATTGGTTTGTCCAGGAATTCGGACAGGCCCTCTAAGGAATGAATGGTCCTCATGAGACACTCAGCATCAATACCAGCCTTCTTCAGAGCAGTAGGAGACAAGAGTCTCTCTACTCTTGGAGACAGTGCAGGAGGCAAGACGTCTACCGCTGATGGTGTCTCAACTACTGGATTCTCTGCAAGGTTGGCAGCTTGGGTGGTGAAGTCAGCATCGGCACTTCTCAAAGCTGCTGTCAGTTCATCACCATCATCCTCAATATCTCCATGCGCCTTTGTCTGAGACTCCTCACCTTTCTCTGATGTGGCATCATCTATCTCCATGACAGGAGACAGGTTACCACGCCCATTAGGAACCAGTGGCATGCCAGCCAATGCTGCTAATGCCTCTTCATCAGGTTCATCTTCACTTGTGCTATTGTCTTTCAACTCTCCATCAGAAGCAGACTTTCCAGATGGTCTGTGTTCCAGCTCCTCAGTTATATCTTCATCATCATCTTCCACCAGAAGAAAAGACCTTCCCACATTTCTCCTCTCTTGTGACATGTAATTCTCAGCCTCTGTGTCAGAACATGAAATGAAAGCCTTTGGTCTGGGTACTGCGATTGGTTTAGGCTTTGGAAGAGGTTTTGGTTTATGTATGGCAGCAGGTGGTTTAAGATTGCTTGGGAAATTCTGTGGCCTGTCAGGCCCTGAGATTCCATTGACATTAGGGTCATGTTTCTTTTCTGAAGAGTGTCCATTCACTTTGGTTTTCCCATTTGACAACCCATCCTTAACAGATTTCTGTGAGCTGACGGTTGATTTCTTGTTGCTATCTGCCCTCTTTGGTGGCACTGGAGGTACCTTCTTGGATTCTTTCGATGAATTCCTCTTGGGAGATGAAGACAGCTTGGGAATCAAACTCTTAGATGGCAATTTGGAAGATTTAGCACCACTGTTAAAGAGAGATTTTGTAGTTCTTGATTCGGCATCACTGCCACCATCTGTATCTCTTCCAGACATCTCGTTGGTAGAATCAGCATTCGCCCATCGGATCTCATCAACATCCTTATCACTTGATGATCCACATTTACTATCATCCTCACTAGAACTCAAACCTTTCAAGATGGGAAGTGATGTTGGTGGTCCTTCATTGTCTGTCAACTCTCGGTCACTCAATGGGCAACCATCAGGTCCTACATAGATGACGGTATCACAAGATTGCTCACTGCTTGAGATGTACTCTGGGTCACTCTGGTTGACTGCATCTGTTACACAAACTCCATTGTTTGCCGGAGGTGCGTAGCGACGTCTTCTAATCCTACCCTCATCACATGAACTCTCACCACCACTGGAGCTGGTTCCAGAGTACTGCAAAATACACAAACAAGAAGCAAAGAACATGGTTATGGCAATATAACAATAGTAGAAACTCACCTAATATTCATCACATTTTTAAAACTATTCCACTTTTAAAGTATCAATTGTACAGAATTTAACCTTTAGCTTTAGCTAAGAATTAAAAGAGACTGGTAAATTTAAACTTTATCTTTAAATAAGATCAACGACAAAAAAGATACAGATAAACTGTTTCATTTGAAGACTAAAATCTTTCAACATTTTGATTCATTTTACTGGTCAATATCCATATGCATGGTAAGACATACATCAGTGTCTCGTTACATATGTGATAAAAATGGCACTTTCAACAATACAGGAACTAGAATTAAAGATATTTGTTTAAATAGAGGTAATAGGTGATGAATCGGTATGAGGAATACGTCATGGAGTCAATGACCTGATATGATTCATAGCATTGGCAAGCCAAGATAAGCTTCTACATGTAAGCAATAGAAGAGATAGAAGGTGAACACAAAGAGAGAAAAAAGGGGGAATCTAAGAAAGCTGGAGGGCAACAATTAATCAAACCCTCTCATCATAATGGAATCATAGTTATCCTGCCAAAGATAAATAATAAAGATGCATAAATATGGCCATGAAATGAAGCTGCCACGTGTTGTTTATAAATGGTACTTGGGCACATGGGTGATGACTTCAACAGATGCATTGAATAACCCCAGGCTATCTACCAGCTTTATCTCATCTTCAGAGGACGGTATTGGGGAGGATGCTTTAAGTCTGATCCATTAAAACACATATATACTTTGTCTTGTTGGCTTACAAGCATACTAATGAATAGAAGAGGTGTCACAGGAGACAGTTAGTAATCTCTAATGCCTTGAAGGTTCATCCCCATTTATCATAACACCATTTTAACATTGTGTCACACACTAAATGGATTGAAGTGGAATCCAATATTTTGACAGACACTGAAATAAAATAACTTGAAAATTTGGATTAAATAAAAAAGGGAAATCTTTAGCTTCCATCATTTTCTTCAAGACAAGAAAACAAAGTGAAATGAACCATATGCCTGTACAATTAAACCATTCTTAGTGGTCACCCACAATAAAATTCTTTATATTTGTTTTCTTTGAGCTGTATTTCTAATCAATATAAGGATCATCTACATACTACCTACATTCTTAATAAACACAGACTGCTTTTCTTGTTTAAATTACAGCAATCTTGATTTAATGGACATTAAATGTGATAGTGAATGAATAATGTACATGAAACAAGAAATATGAAAGGAATATGCACAAAACTACAAGGAATAGAATGAGAAGAGAATTCAGGATAAAAGGTTTATCTTGAGAGTATTTCCTTACCTTAGATTTCTTCTTCCTCAAGCGATGTATGCGGGATGCATTTTGAATTGTTCCCAGAGTCTCTGCATAGTTGTTAATGGCTGCTGACGCATGTGCGATCATTACTGTACGACAGGACAGACTACCCATGGCCTCACGTAGCAGCCTTGTTAACATGCTATCCCTGAGTAACAAATCAAAACCAAACAGTGCTACAGTTAAAAACAAGTGGTTGAGGGCAGTTAAAGGTACTTTCTTGCTTTTGAAAAAGAATTTTTAAAAATCAGTTCAAATGAGAGGTAAAGACATGGATAAATGTGGAAGATGACAATTTTGTTCTGCATTAATGGCTTTCTTATTAATACTATTCAAAAAAATGATCATTATTTCCTCCCTCTACTTAACTGATCATTTTTTCATCAAAATTTCAGATATTTTTCTTAACTGTAAGCTACAATTCACAAAAACCTGAAAGAAAAACTTCAGTTCTGGTAATACAATCACAATATAAAGGAAGCTATCTCAAGGCAATTTGGAAAGTTTGATTAATTAGCAAAAAAGTATTGGTGTGTATACCCCCAAGGTTTTGAAATATCACAGTAATATGAACTCAATGCAATCCTGTTGAAAGCCCATTTACACTGCACACAGAAATGCAACTAAAGCCATCTGTTTGGGTTGAACATTCAAGCTATTTCTTGTCATATTTTGAATATGTTGGCATTCAAAGATTAATCATTTTCAAGGCATTTTCTACAATACATTCTTTCCAAACTGACATCAAAATACTGAAAAAGCTCACAAATTTTCTTTCACTCCCCCGAGAACATGTGTTTCTCTTCTACTTCTATTGTGACATTGTGAAAATGATGAATACTATCTTTAATTAACTTCACTTTCAATAGTGTGGTAGCAGTAACAATGTTCTTGACATGAAACTAAGAAAACCAATACTTCATGATTAGCATATTGAAACCACAATAAATCAAACAGATGATAAAAGAAGTTTTTGTAATGCCTCATTCTGAATTCACACACTTTTTTAATGACAAAAGACATGTTACAGTAAATATGAAAACCACCTTAAACTTTGAATAAAAAAACACAGAATCTTTGAGAGTATAAATTCACCACATAGCAAAAACTTACACTTGAGCAAAAATTAGGTTAAATGCCTCTTCAAATTATCAAGGATAACATTCCTGAATCAACAAAATTTTCCTAACTCTTTCCATCTTTAACTCTTACAGTGCCAAGGGGTTTTGCTTGTTCCAAGATTTTACCAAATCATGAACAGTGCTTACTTTTCAAACACCTGCAAATCTTAACAGTAACTCCTATACTAATATGTTGTACACAAAAGTTGTAGAAAATTTATTACCTTTCAAATGAAACCAAGTATTCCTATTAATTCAATGCCATGCATGAAAATTAGTTTGAAACAGCACTGAGCTTCCCTCTTGGCCTTTACGTTTTCGTTTCTCATATGTTTGCTATTGTTTTACGCTAAAATGACAATGGATCCTTTCCAAAATCTGCAGTTTTCTTTAAAAGATCCTATGGTAGCATATAGTGGCTGATAGATATCTTAAATACTATATTCATCCTTTAAACTTTGACATATTTTCATCACCATAATTTTTTAAGTGGATTAATGGTCAATTAAAATGCAAAGTCTATTTGTCACATATACGTGACATCGGCACTGTAACAGTTAAAGTTAACTTGTTGACCACAGGATTCTCAGATTCCCCCATAAACTTATAACTACAGGGCCATCCAGTTCCCATAGCCTAGGGGTTATAAGTGTGTAAAAACCATACAACACAAAAATTCTTTTCACAAGAATATTTGACAGGTTGCTAACCTTGAGAAACTCATGAGGAGAAAATTAATGACTCTTATACAACATTCTTTAGAGTTATTGATCTAACAGACTTAAACAAGAACACAAGGGATGCACTTGCATACCACTGAGTATTACATTCCATAACAAGTAAATTAATGTGCAATCTTACTTAACACATACCGTCAAATGATATCAAATCTAAATCTGATAAACTGAAATAACTCTATGTATCATTCAGTGGAGCATGGCTTCACATGACTTATAAGATCATTATTGGTGATAAGACCTGCACAATATCACTCCCATGACATAAAAAGCGGCAACAATCAAAGAGACCTAGGCCAAAAATGGATTTGTGATTGATAATACAATCAAACAAACATTCATACCATATTAGAGTATCACAGGCACTCAAAACAAATTTAATATCAGAGATGCTACAATGATGTTGAAGGCATTAAAGGCATTGGCTAACTTTGTGAGCAGCTGATTTAAAAAATTCTCAAACTAAGATGAAACATGTGTATGAGTACTTATATTTATACTCAAAAACCCTGAAACCAACCATAATTTGGAAGGAAAAGCTGTAAGTTAGACGTAAACCGCGATTTTATTAGCTTTCGTCTCGAGAGACACTGAACTAAGAGGACCGTTTGCACGAATTAAAAAATACCGTTACTTGCCTTCCGCTGCGTGATACGTCAATACACACAGTGCGGTCCGTTGAGTCATGTGCGCATGCGCACTCCTTACGTTGGGTCTATGCAACTGACCCTCGTATATTTTTCAAACATTGGTTCACATTTCTAATATTTAAAAATACTTCCCGTGGATATTATGCTCTGAAACTTTCACACTGGTATTTTTACACTATAACCCTAATGTTTATCCCATTTTTAAGTAACAAAATGAGATTTTTTTAAAATCATAACAATGTTAGCCAATGCCTTTAAAGTACATGAATCTCACAAAATGCTCTTTTTGATCATCTATCTCCTCTGACATATACATACAAGTATGTAAAGCTACATATTTAAACTTCATATATTCCACCCAGGAGCATGTTTTACATCAGATATAGTGTTTCACACCAAGTACACCAGAAGACTTCATCTAAATTAAATACATGGATGTGGGTCAAGCAAAGACAGAACATTGTCGGCTGATTAATGTTATGAAAGTAGGCCAAAGATCTTATATTCTTATGAGATATTCCATTTGGCTTTCTATGATGTCTGGAGGCAAAGATTAACATTTATTACGGCCAAGTATTCTTAATTGCTGATAACAGTCTTTCTCCTCCTTTCCCCTCCAATCATGTAAAATCCAATTTCATATGGCCTATAGAGATGCATGATTTCATTCATATAAATAGGTATTGACCTATATACATGAAATAGGAGTAGTTATCATTCTGCAATTCAGCGACTCCATGATAGAAAAAAACAAAGCAAAATAAGGAAAACATCTAAATGAATTAAGAACATTAAGTGTATATTCTTACCTGTTTGGTATATGCTTCTGTCCATTGAGTACAGCCAGGATGACATTACCGAGGGCGGAGAAAGAGAGTGCAGCACCGTTAGCTGCCCTGCCTCCCCTGTCACCACTCCCTAGGTCTATGAGATGAAGACGACTCCGCCCACCAATCACTCCACCCTTGCCGGACTTATCGATGCGGTATTGGTAGACGTGGAGGGTGAAGAGCATGTGAGAGTAGCGACCATCGTGTGCCTCTTCTGAAAAATGAAAACATTCAAAATATTCAAATCTTAAAATACATGAAATTGAAAAATCATATCATTTTCAGGAAATCTCGGTAGGTCAGTAAGTCTTATTCATGCTCTTCTAGCAATGTATACAAAACAACAAATCAATCGCTGCACAATTCATTATGCAAAACAAGTTTCTCCTAGCATAACAGCACAACACTAGCATAAGTGCGAAAAGAATACACTTTAAACTCTTCTTTAGGCCAAGCCCTATGTAATATGAAATTAGTTGGTAACACATTTTACACCCTTATATTTACAAAGAGTCTGGAAATCTTGAAAAGAACTGACCATTTTTGCCTTTGGTGAGCCTGGTAGCAATAGCAGCATCCAGGTAAAAGGCTGCCTTCTCTGCAGTGGGTGCTCTAAGCTCATTCTGATTCAGGAGCTGTACCCCACAGATAGGATCTTCTTGGAGATAGAGGGCTGGGGATGTGCCACACCCATTGTTACTTCCTGTAAAAACAAATTGAGATTTGAGAAATGGTATTGTATTGTGGAGTATTGGAGTATTCTCTTCAAGAAAAATAAAACTTGTTATGTACCTGGTTACAACACATCACATTCATGAGTACTACAAACAGTGGGATATGTTTAATCACTGACAATACGGTTCTTATAAAAGTATATGAGGGCTATCTAATTCTGTAGTTACATATCAAATTATTACTGTTTCACATCAATGTAATATCACAAGTAAAATTTTGACAAAGGGGGATTTAATATAATTGTTTCTTATGAAATCTGCAATATTTTCCATTTGACAAACAGAAAACTGATAACAACTCACCATTAGCTTGTTCAATAAGAAGATCTCTAAGGTTCTCTTGCTTGCCATAAACCTCTACCGCTGAGACTCGCACTGAGAACCTTGTACTGGTCTTCTCTTTCTTCTCATTGATGAGTTTAAAGAGCCACGCAATGGCACATGGAATCACTCCTATCTTATGAACAGATTCATCAGAACCTATCATTGTGTATGTCTTGCCTGAATAGAGAAGAAGAGAAAATGAAACAGATTGTAAAAATGATCGAATGACATTTCTTTATGTACTGCTGTATCAAACATACACACTATCTCTCTCTCTCTGTCTATGATATGGCTGGTGATGAAGATTGATGGTGATGGATGATGATGATCAGTGTGAAGATGATCCCATCGTTAGACAAGATAATTATAATTACATTAAAAGCCATTAATCATATTTATGATAAAATGGAATGCTTAAATCTCATCTTGCAAATCTTTTACACATTTCTTTTGTATTTCTGTTGGAGGGAAATTGCAGATTACTGATAACAACACTTCAAAGCTAGCGCTTATAACTCAATATTTACACAGGGGAAGTGATAAATGGCAATACATTGATTAATTTTTCCTTGAAAATTATCAATCATTAGCCTTTTCTTTTGTGCTTTGATTTTAAAGGAAACATTATTCTACCAAACAATAAATGTTTTTCATTCAATTTATCTTAGCTTAACTAAGCAAACATAAAAATTCACATCCATCATCAACAGAGGAAAACAAACACAAGAATCAATGAATTTAATTCCCCAGTGACACTGGCAGATTGTTCCAAACCAACCAAATATTGGATATTGAGGGTACTTAAAGTTTTTATTCATTTCTTTATGGGTCTGTTATAAGTCATCTTGGTGTGAATGAGGTATGAGATAAAACTTTCTTTTTGCAAGATTTTTTCATATTGGAGATTTCATCGATTAGTCACGGTCTGATATTCATTTGGCAAAAAAAAAAATGCATTCACCTGTTGAATTTTCTTGAAAAGATACATCAACTCAATTATCTCTTTTCTCTTTTAGCAGGGGTGGCTCATAAACCAAGAATACATTAATTAGGCATTAAATGTCGAGGTCTGATCATGGTTTGAGATTATGCGTTCATTCAGCGTGACATCTGGAGCAAGAAACGCAGCCTTGCATGAGACAAGGAAGATGACACGGTTTGTGTCACTGCCGCAATTTGAACCATTGTTTGCTGCGCTGCGCTTGGCTGCTCCATGAATGTGATTAAACAAATAAAATACCCCCAGAACAGTGCAAGAAATCAATATGGGACAGGTTCGTCACGTCTAGCGGTCAGAATGAGGACATTTGTGGTCAATACTCTCTTCAACATTTTCAGTTTCAATACCTGCATGCTCATACAAAACCTTACAAAAGAGCACTAAAGCCAATATCACCATCCAATTTCATACTTTCATGGATGACAATTCTTTACTTACATTACTACTTCATTGGCAATAACTCTCACTACTATACTGCTTTGTGAAAACAATGTAGGTAACAGAAGACCGAACTCCATATTCAGAAATATTTCTAACTGAAATTAATCTAATGAAATCACTGTACGGTTAAAAACCACAAAGGAGTGCAGGGGAATTGCTTTACAACCAAGAGAAGTTAATATGCTGGAGGATGTTTTCATAAATTACTCAATCTGATGATTCATTTGCGTAGATTTAACAAATTTACCTAAATTGATTAAGAATTTAGTTGTGTTTGGAGGGAAATAAAAGAACTTGTTGCTGTTTTGGATGTGTGCAGACTGCACCCATCTCTGATGTTGGTGTTACTGCTGCGTTGGAATTTTTCAAATCGATTGAGGATTAACCATAAAACTGTAGGTGAGCGATCAGCTATGGCGCTAGCGGTCGTGCATGGCATCTCAAAGGATGCCGGCGGGTATACAGACGTAGGCTGGATGATAAAAGAGCTATTTTAGAGGGATAAAGACTGACGGGGGAGATACCTGGGGGTCTAGAAGGGAGGTTGTGTACTCACCCAGATGAGCGTGACCGTAGCAAAAGAGACAACCATCCGCTCCATTGACTACAGCCTGCACTGTGTCAGCTACACTGCCTGCACATACCTCAGCCTAGGAAAATAACCCAAGAAAAAAACAATTAATAATAGAAGAGGAAAAACTGCATTAAAGCAGCCTATAGAATGAGTCAAAGCATGGGATAGATGTTTGGGAAAACACCTCATAACAATTACAAGAAATCAAAATTATGTTTGGAAACCTCCTTCTATTCATCAAACTTTAAAGTCACACAAAGAACAGCTTGTACTGTGCAAATAACAACTCTTCAAATTTCAGGGCTGGCTGCAACTCTTACAACTATCTCACAATTCTACAGTTGCAAATCAAAGGAAAATTTTGCTTTAACTAATAAGTGCACTTCTACAAAATAACAGATACTGTCCACTCATCTTCATTCTACAATTCAACAGAGAATGAAGAATTCATCACTCTGAGTTTACATCAAAATCAGACTTAAGAGTAAAGTTTGAGGCAATGCAATGGATCATGATATTGATCATATTGATAAGGAGAATGCACACCTCAGTGGCAATTACATGGAAGGGGGCATTTACAAAAACAACTTATGTCACATCTATAAATAAATCCTTATTTCTTTTCATAGCAATTGCTTGAATCATATTTATACATAACATCCTGTTAAACAAACTTTGCCCAAAATTTAAAAATTGTAGGTAATTTCCGCACCAAATATAATTTCCTACTCTGGCACGTAACCGTGAAGAGCCTATTCATCAGTGCATGAGCTAAGAAGTGATCATCCTTTGTCTAAAAAACCCTGCTTTGATGGCAAATTCCTCGGCAGTCACAAAATCGATTCAAATACATTCAACACTTTCACAAGCCACTGCCCCTCCTAATGAACATATTGTCTGCAAATCAACTGGAAAACAATGAGGATCCGCTAACGACCAATTTCTACCTTCCGCAATTGTTCTAAATACAAGGTTTGTTAACCACCATGACAAGACCTTCAAGGAGATGGTTGGCAAACTACATGCATTCCAGAAGGAGTCAAGCAAATAATTGAGACAACAGCACTTCCCTTTTCCCTGAATAGTCTGGATAGACTTTCAAAAATGCTCAGTCTTTTGCACTATATTCATATTTTAATATCAGTGGTCAATAAAATCATTTAGGGACACTTCAGGTTACATGTTTGTACAAAAAAGTATGATCATTCTTTAAAACTTGGTTGGACTTCCAAACTCTGGCAATATTCTCTACCCTTATGGGAAATCCCCCTATAACATATACAAATTCTTCTCTTTTTTTCTGTACAATTCATCATTAAATTTAAAAAGTACCTCTACTCTGGGCCCCCTTAGGGAAATATTCTAGGAACTCTACAAAACAATAGAGAGAAAGAACAGTTTTTTTATGGTGAAACCATGGACCCATGATGAAACAGAGGGAATGCTTGATTGAATTGAATGTGGCTTGTCTGTATCACACCAGCCATGAAAATCAATCCCCACCTACAAGCACTTCTCTTTACCGTACAACCTTCAATATCACAGAAGTTTTACCACAACACTTCCAAAAAACCTCAAGTCTAGTAAGTGTACTACAATGATTCACATAAAATGTGATTAATTCTGATCATGAAATCATGGTTTCTTCCAGGGATTCATTTACACCGCATGAAAACCACTGAAACATTTCTTATATATTACACAGAAAACCTAAAACTCACTTTGATTTCATCAGCATACATTCTGAAAACATAGGACAATGAATCATGGAAAATCCAAATAACATATCTCATAGTATTTTGGAAAAAAAAACTGCAAAGACTGAAATAAGGAAGTATCAAAATTCTATAAATCAGTTTCCTGACTGACGTCACTGTGGTCGGCTCTGAAGCCTTGTAGAGTTGCAGCGCTTAGCAGAGATATATCCCAAAAGCTGAGGTTTACTGGGAGGTCAAATAGAAAAAAGGTATTCTTCTCAAAAGGTCAGGTTTTTTAATGGTTTTACTTTTTTTACAAATACTATACCTCTTCCTACCTTCTCTTTACATTACCGCAATGATGCTTCACACTGTTTGCTTTGTGTAATTGTATTTATTTTAGAAAAATGAATGTGCGTTGCTAAACCTATATTTGTTATTTTTGGTATATAAACAAAGAGCGTGTCACCAATAATAGAATAGTTAGATTATGTTCAAGGAAACTAATTTGCTGGTTTGATATATCACATTTTAATGCTCCTATCAACTCTGGCACATTTTTTAAAAATTGTGTGCTAATGGTATGTGTAGATACAGTCTGCAAAGAGCATATCTTTACAGAGTCTCTCTTCACTATGCTACTAAACAAAACTTAGCAAATAATTCTTTCAGTAAAAAAAAAGAGCAAAAACTACAAAATGAAAGAATCCCAATAAACGATGCTCATTCCCATTATTCAAGCAAGCACTGAATGTCCTATGATGGAAGAAGATATTGTTTAACAATTAACATACCTGCGAAGCATCCTGGGGGAAGACAGCATCAAAAGCAAACATCTTGGGTGCAGCCACGCCCGCTCTCCGCCCTGCTGTTGACACATGACCAGTGAGGAAGGATGGATCAAAGAGTGTCACCTGTTTCTTCTTGGGGTCTACAGTGACGAAGGTTGCAGTATCGTTAGGATTACCAGATGGTATCACACGAAGCATCACTTTCACCTGAGAATTTAAGATGAAAATATTAAAATAAAAAATATGAAATTACCTTCAACATTCTTGACTAAAATGTAAAAAAATGTAGGCTTTGTCATTAACGGTAAAAGAATTCTATTTCTTTCAAAGGGTTAGAAATCGAGTAGATTATCTTGCACCTGGCAATTAGGTACAATCATTCTTACCCATTCTTTCATATTGAAAGTTGCACCACAGCCCCCTCCAAATGATTTAAACATTTTATCTACCTATACTGCTCTATAAAAACAAATATTTTTGATATTTTTATATCAGTTCTTTTCTTCTTCTTTGTGATTAGCATTACAAACATTCATTTATGTCAAAATATATCTGCAGGAGATAACATTTGCCTTTGTCCTCAATAAAGTCTGACAAAACTGTCCTAACAACAGATGTAATCTATTCATGTTGTGAGCCTCTTGTTATGGGCTGCCTTTATTTTTCTACCAGGTAATAGATAGAGTTTCATTATTTCATACATTATTTGATTATCATGCTGACATAAATTTTGATCAAATGAGAATAAACCTTTCGTATATGTGGCAAATGATTGTGGCTGATTGATTTTATTTTAGGTTCTTTGAACATCGCTAGCTGAATCAATCAAGCTTTGTGATAACATCTCTACCAAATTTCTCTTTTAAAAAGCTTGCATAGCTACAAGCCTCCATATACAAAGGCTGTTTGGATAACGATGACATAAAGTATCAGTCTTTATCATCAAAAGATTGCAAAAAGAAGTAATGCAGTGCATTCTACAGCTCAATTACATCTCTGCTGCCTAAATTTCTCATGTAAAATTGATCAATTGTGCCCTCTCTTTCTTGGCCTTGTTTTCATTAGAGCCTAGATTTGATAGCATCGGCTAGGTTGTCGCCAGGCTGACTGTGTCTGCCAATTGTGTACGATGGTAGGGCAATGGACATGGGGCTTTAGCTTTTTTATGGATCAACCACACGACAGACGGCGACGAGATATTGTACTGCTTAGTCCATTGGTGCTATCATTATTTCTATTGTACAAGGGTTGTATACTAGTGAATAGGGATGGATTCTTTGAGGTCTTTGAACCAACCTCTCTTACGAGCACTTACCCTCTGTGGCTAGCCAAAATACTGGTAATACAAGAAAATGAACTCAGTTTCAATTTCAAACACGATTCATCAAACAGGGGGAACACCGAGCGACACAACAAAGCAGACCCTGGCCTAGATCAGTTCAGGTTTAGAATTATATTCATGGCAAACAATTCGGCATGCAATTGTTCTCACAAAGAACCATTTATTTCACATTTTTGTTCTATTTTTATTAGGCTCTGTTCAAGATTCATCAGGCACATCCTTTGAATTCTTCCCAAACTTTGGTGAAAATCCCCATCCCATTTCAACTCCCCGTTCCGTTACAGAGAGCAGGGCGTAGATCTTTTGTCGAGGGTTGGTGGTGCAAGTCACGACCGGCGAGTGTTGATGAGGGTTCCTCATTAATCATGAAGGTTTGACAAGATCAAAGGACAAATGCCGGTACCAGGAACTCTTCGTGCGTGAAACCAGTTGCATATTGGTCCAAGTTTGAACTCTACCAACCCAATAACATAGACGACATATATGGCATAACCAACAAATTGCAAGTTTATTATTCATGAAGCAGGTCTTAAAAAATATGCCCGTTACAAGATATAAAATTTGTGATTTTCTGTCCAAGTGATATGATGATTTAAATCTATCCCTCATCCAAATTTCCTCTATGGCTGTGTTTTTTTTAAATCTTTCAAACTGTTATGACCCTCTTCCATTCTGTTCTATTTCTCCTCACATCCCAAAGGTCAGTACAGGTAATAAAAGGAACAAAATTGTAATCCTTCACTAACAACATAATTACCCCTCTCATCATTCACATTAATCCTGTCAAATTTCCCCTCTTCACAAATCAGTACAAAGGCTTAGAAAAACCATTAACACTATCTTATGACCTCTCATACCACTCATAATATGCTACCACATACTCTGCTTTCACTTGTCATCTGAAAGTATAGTATATGACAGGTTTCAAGAACACACTCAGACATTTGGGTGGATTTAATAATGTTGTCGCTTTTTTTGAAGTATCCTGATTAGAGGATCAGGATTCTGAGAGAAAGTGTTGTCAATTTATCATTTTGGGCCTCCCACAACTATCTTCTTACAAAGAATGGCATGAAGTCATTTGAACAATGCATTTTATTGTCAAATGTGGTTTGATTGTGTTTGGGTTGAGCTTTTAAAACCATCAAGGCTTTTCTAGCCAAGTATTGTCCTCTATAATTGCGTCTTCCTTGAGAATACCGACTTTGTTGAGCTACAAAGTTTTCGGTCTTGATGGTGATGCACATTTACAGCAGACAGACTTTAGAAAAGTGAAAAATTAGACTGGTATCTATCTAATTCATTGCAATGTAAGGGAATCATGTCAGTCTAAATCACAGTGTCTTTGTATGAACTATGGTCGGCACCCATCAAACAAAAACAAGTATGACATTAAAAAATAAATGACAGAAAAGAGATGAGGACAAAGTGAAAGTGAAACAGTAACAAAATGTATGAAAAGAAGACATTTTAGAAAATGGTAAACCAGAAAAAAAAAGGTGAAACAGAAAAGCTTCTTAAAAGGAGAAAATTTCAAAAAATGTCTGATTGGATCATTTAATGCAGTATTCTCCCTGATAAAGGCTACTTTGTTATTCTTGATATTTTGCTTTGATATAAAAAGCAGAGTAAGCAAAAATGAATTTAATGGAATTGTGATGGCCACTGTGACATAATTCAAATTCTTTTTAATATGTTGCATGGCACATAGAAGCTGAAAATCTATCACAAGTACTGGTTTCTTACATTAAGTAAATTTTTAAATCTGAATTGCATTAATATATATTTTCATAGCACACAAAGCTGATGATGCAAGCCCCATTAAAATAATACTGGACAGCATGAGGAGAGGGTAAAAAGATAACATTATTATTCATGCAAAGAAGACCTGCCTGAATTCTCACAGCTTACGGCAGTATATGATGCAATGTTTATCAAGACATGTGTTTCCCCCAAGTTCAAGGAAACTAGACAGAGCCAGGATGATGAAGATGATAAGATTAGACACACCAATAGTTGCCACTAGTCCAGAGATGAGCTATCGGCACAACCCACATCACATCAATCGTTTCAAAAGGAAGATTCCTTGTGTCGCCATTGCTGGCTAGGCGTGAATCACAGCAAACGCTTTCTTGCGATGCTGCCGCAAGCCTTGTGCAGGGCTGGAGGAACGTGTGCGATAATGCACACCATGAACAAGTTCCAAAGAAAAAGGGATGAGAGAAAAAGGGGGGACCTACTCTGCGTCATATGAGTCATATCACTCAATCGTTGGGGTAACCCTCGCGAAAGAGAGAAACAAGCTAGATGGATCAATGTAATTCACTCTAAGTAACTCGGTTTTCAGAGTGTTAATGCAATTTCCACTTGTTAATCGAGTTGGACGGAATTGCCCAGAAGCATAAATGTTTATGATTCTCTATTTCTCCCCATCTTTCCTCCTTCTCATCTTCTCTCTCTTCTAAATTCCCTTGGTTAAGGATGGATATATGTGACCTCAGGAGATACACAAATCCTAAATCTGCCCTTCAGGTATCAATAAACCAACCCTCTTACATGGTCATCAAGAATCTTCATAGCAGCAGTTCATTGAGTAGTGAATCCTATATAACAAGTGCTTTTAATCTATTGAGGCACTTTACTTGCCTCTCTGGCAGGACATCATGTCAACAGGAACTGTGGAGGCTTGACCTAACACACTTATCAAATGATTATCATTACTGAAATATGAAAATGATACTTGAAAAAAACAACTAAAATTTACTACACCACTCTTAGTTTCTTCTTAAAGTTTCAGTACATTTAAAAAAACAAGATTTTTCTCTCTCTCTTAAAACCAGTTAAATACTATAAATGTTTAATTGATCTCCATCTTAATTGCAATGAAATACTGCTCCATTTTCTATGGAAAACTTTTGTTTTAAATTGATAATAATTAAAGCTAGAACCAAAGAGAAAGAGACTTGCAGATGAGCTCAATATCTCCCTAAAGCAAGATATATTAGAAAAATAAGTTCATATCTTCACCTGATAATCAGCTTTTAAAGAGAAAATTATGTCTATCTGCAAACAGGGATTGAAGAGTCTTTGTTTTATATAGAAATGCTGTCCCATCCCACTAGAAGGACAATACAACACACTTAGGAATTGAATGACATCATCCTCCATTTACCCTAATATTCTTAGTTTTTCCCCATCTTTTTTCACACTACAATATGACATTCAGGCCTACATATCCCTACAATGTGATCAACTGGAGCAATGATAAATATATGGATAGCGATATCAGAGTTTTAAGATGAAAATTACTGGGGCTGGAGGCTTCAGGGGAACATGAGGTACATGGGATAGCCCTTTTAATTGCCCCTAGCACTTTACGATAATGCATGCTCAAATGATCATCACATAATTCCCCTCTATATGCTGAATCACACCCCTTCCAATGCTGTTTCAGCCCCCTGTAGACAGGGGATTGCACCAACAGCTTCTTCTGGGGTGAAAGTACAACGAACCCTACCACCAAATTCTTCATGCATCCTTGATTCTGTCTGCTTTCAAGATTCAACATCACCTCATTTCTACTTCTTTTACTCTACATACCTCCTACTAACTTTTGCCTAATAGAAATGTGTTTTTAGAATGTATTTTCTTCTCCAAGCACTTATGATATCAAACATTTGATTATCTGTAAAGTCTCTGAGAATTAAGGTAATCTCCAATAAAGGGCCTTCTATTTCACCTGCAATTATTACAGCATTGGAAGCCCTTCCATTCTCTGTGATAAATATATAACCAATTTGGGAAAAAATCCTTCCCACTTCAAGCTTAAATTGTCCAATTAGCGCTGTATGAGATAACGGGGAAAGAGTTTAAATGATGCAGTGATAATTGTGATGAATATCACCATTTGTTAATTGAAGAGGAAATTTACAAAATAAAAGTGAAATAGAATTATTTGACAGTAAAGTGTACTGCTCTGACTGCTATTATCATGGTGTGCTTATTCACCATAAAACATTTCTATCTAGTTCTACTGACTCACCATCTAAATACATGCATTAGAAATTCCCATGATAGGTGCAAAGGGGAAATGTCTGAGTCTTTAGCTAATCATCTAATTCAATTTGTGTCAAACAAGTGGTTTTGGTCTTGGTTTGATGGCCAATCCTCAAGCATTACCATTACCCCCCCCCCCCATCTCCTTCAAATGAATTATAAATACAAAGATGGGCCGACATGGCAATTACAAACATCATATTTCTAAATTGAATCTCTCACGCTGGGTTCGTACAGCACAATAGGACTATGAGAGAAGCCTGGCAGTTGAGGGCATATCGCTTGTAGCAGATGTTAAGCGATTTTAGCAGCACTAATCCCTCAAATTGGACGCACCCTGCCTCTGATCTTCAGGTTCACAGGACACATTTGACACGATCCACCAAGCAATTTAACTTGCTAGGCCGGATCTACCATTTCATCTAGGATGGACATAGTCATCACATATACAAAAGATGCTCCTTCCTACAACGGGTGATATCTCATATCATACATGATTGTCCAGAAATAGATTGAAAGGATTACAAGTAACAATGCCTTTCTCATCTTTTGGCATAAAAGGTAAAACCTCTAAATCTTATCAATACATCCTTATCCCACCAAAAGAATAGCTAGAATATGACCCTTGACACATTTATTCAACAATCATTGAGCTTCTTCAGGCTTATGGCTCATACAGTACATTTTAAGTGTTCCAACTCTTTTTCATTAAAAATTAATAATGTGGCTACACAGTTAACATTATAAAACACTCTCATTCGTATTCTCTCTTATTTTCGCTGAAATAAAGTTTCATGCTTGCTTTCTTCACCAGTCCAAATTAAACATCAATAGAGAAGTGATTCAATGGAACAGTGTAAGAAACATTTGGATTCTCTTTGTCGGGAAGCAAGCTATTGTCCTATGGTGTTAGGGTCTACACCAATGAAAATCATTGCTGACCTTGATGGGAGACTCGCTTGTTATTAATTGAGAAGATCAACAGGAGAAAAATCATTATCATCACATATTTTTGTTCTCATATGACCCCCCCCCCCCCCCATAATAGAAGCACATGGTTATAAAAAGTGTGGTGCATTGTGGTAAAACTGGTAATCAATCATCTCTTTGAAAGTGATGGAAATGAGAAAATATTATGTATGCCATACATTACATCACATTTTCTGTTGTCCAAAAAATAACACAAAGAAAAATTTCTTCAAGGAAGAGCATTGGTTGACTATAATTACATGATACACAATCTACAATTTATTGAATACCGGTATCACTTATCAAGAAGATTTCAAATGACTGGCCCTTGGCTGCCTTGCAAATAAGATTTTCATGACCTGATTTTCATTGTTAAACTTTGAACTTTACGATGTTTCCCCCGTTCAATCAATAAAGCTTAATGTTGAAGCCCATGGATTGGTGCTAAACAAGACTGTTTACCATATTTTTAGAGAATAAATGTCAGTTGGCAAAGAACACGTGCCTGGAGCTGTATAGAATGCCTTTATTCCTGTCTGAATACATAACCTTCTCAATCAAAATCTTTTTCAAACTAGAAATCTCAAGAACCATGAAAGCTAAATGATAAGTGCTCATGAAAGGTGACAAACTCTGCAAGGGAAAGTAAATCAAGTTTTTTACATGCTTGGTGAGCAATGAGCAGATTTTGACACAATCTGAATGTTAGATTTGGGCATGTTCAACACCATTTGCGTGAAATGTTTCCTTGTCTGTATCACCAAGAACAACAGAATCATAATTGCTTAGGTTTGATCTGACCCAGAATCATGGCCCACTTTATCCAGTCCTTTGGCATAATAGCACCATAGCCTAGCGCCTGACTGGGTTAAGGCAGAGTGACTCATTGGGACCAGAAGTTTCAATACTACATCTGAAGCAATCTATAAAGATTCTTGGGCGATTTCATCATTGATTGTAAATGGCCTAGTTTAAAGACAGAATGAAGAAATCATATTTCATCTCCTCGTGTCGTGACCAGGGATTTGAAAGATGATATGAGAGGTGCACGTAAGATGAGAAGGTGATACGCCTGCTTGCTCAGGTAAGAGGAGAACGATTTGTGAATATGTTTTAGCTTCTCCAACAATACTTTTAATGACTTTGTTAGCCAACAGACATGAAAAATATCACTTCAAGGAATAAAGTTAGTTAGACAAATGACTGTAACACCATCTGCACTAACCTTTCGAGTAAGACCATAAAATCTACTTAATAATTCATTCTTTTTGCACAAGTTAATGTTTGCAGTTCTTCATCAGCAGTCTGAAATTTCAAGACTAAAATGCATTTAGGAGACAGGTAGGTAGTAAGGTGGGCTAGAAGAGGAAATCAAGAAGGAAAAGGGAGATTGACAAAGATATGAAGAATGAATAAAGGTGAACAAGAGTGAAAGGATGAAGAGGAGGCAGGGGGGATCTAAAATGAATCCCAAAATACACCTTGAAAATGAAGCTGCCCCTTTCTTCTCCCAACCATTGTCAGCAGGATCGCTCAAGGCAACACAACATTGGAGGGCATTCTGCCCCCATACTCACGTTCCTAACAAAATTGGAGCAGTTCCATTGATGATTTGAGCAAATAATGACACAAGGAACAGCTTCAAATTGATTTCATGAACCAAACATGACTAAGAACAAGAACCAATTGATGAATTCAACATACTACCAGTCTATTTGCCCATTTCTTTTTGTGGGGGGGGGGTTCTTTTCAAGGAAATCTTATTAGACTTCAATATAGGATTCAAATTTAGACAGAAAAGTAAGAGGATGCTTTTGAAATATGAAGAGATGGATCACATTTCACACTTCAATCACTTATCAAAACTTCATAAATGCTATTTTTCAACTGGTTCATTCACAATGTAAGAAATAATTAGAGGTAGTCATTCATATGTTGGGTTTTTTTATTCCTTGCTATTGAACTTAGAAGCTTACTTATCATTATATATGTAGATTTAAAAAATGACAACCTTGAAACATTACAAGGGAAGTACAAATTACAAAAGATACAATGTAAGCCTAAATCTGTAAACTGACCAAGGTATCAGAGTGAAAGTGAATAAGATTGAATTCACTTTACTCTAATGATATCCCTATACAATCATGGTTCTCCAATCTCACTACGAAGCAATCCCCAAACTCATAGGGGATAGCACAACTCTACTTCCAGCAATATTGAATTTTCCGAGTGGCTCTGTCCTGGTGTGAACTGCAACACCATCATGCAGTCGGCAGATAGAAGACAAGACAGCTGTGATATAGGTAGGTAGAGAGAGAGAGAGAGAGAGAGAGAGAGAGCAGGAAATGTACAAGTATAGAGCACTCTTGAGAGGTTCTTGCATTTCAGTTGGGATTATAAAAATGACTTGAGATGATTTGAATCGAAAGGTCAACGTCATCCTTCAAAACATTACTAGGGAATGCCGCACACCTATTGGTTACACATTGAAGTTTCATAATTGGATGCCATTATGAGCACTGATGGGAGGACTATTTTTAGGAATCTACTTTGATGGTAGGATGGTACTCTAGAGGGCAGTGTCACCAGGGGAAACCAAGTCTTGCAGAACACTATGTATCATTTTCAGGCATGTATTCATATCTCTGATGATGGAGAGAGAATGTGAGATGATTCAACATTCTAGGTGAAAGAAATCATCAAAAACAGAAACATTAAAAAAAAAAGTGGGGAGATATTCCAGACATAAAACAAAGGGGTACAACTACTCTTGTTTAAGCATCAATGGGACAGTGACTTTCACAGCTCACTAAATATTGAAGTATGTCCAATAGAATATCACCACAGAAATATGATCTTTTAGCAACACCGCAACAACTTGGGAAGGTCGTTCCTATACATTTCAATTCCTGGTACTCAGAGTTAAAGACATTATGGTGAATTCTACATTACATTACATTCCATTTTACAAAAGATCTGTTTCATGAGATACGATTTCCTACAGAATAGTAATGATTTCAAATTTGAATACCTACACAACAATTAAAGTGCATACCATCTATCAAATCTAAACAACACAGACAATCATCTTTTCTGCTGTGTTGAATAGAGGATTACAATCCAATTACAATTAAAGCTATATACTTATTCATAAATTTAAGCTTCAATCAATTGTAGAATGATTTTTTCAAATACACTAACTCATAATTTAAGATTCAATCGATTTTGGAATGATTTCGTCAGGCTCTATAAATGGCCAAGATTTAACCTCTTCTTTTCAGACTGCCCAGCTGATTGTGTTAACCACAATGTTTTCGTTGTTCAGACTGTAAGGTGCGTATAAGGAGAGTGGGTGTGAATGGTACCATAATGCTACCAACTCTGCATGCCTAGCACCTGTCAACTGTTCAAATCAATCATGGTGTTAGGAGTGGTTCTATACTAGATGATGATATGATTGCATTTCTTTATTCTCACTCTCCTTCTCAGCATACAGCTGACATGATTACTATATATCCTTAATCTCAAATAGTTACAAGGATTTAGATTTCCAAAATCTGAAACATATTTGTGACAAAGTAATAGAAAAAACTAGAATAGCTTTATCTGAATTCAGTAATTTAATTAATCTTATCATAAATAAATGAACAACCTAATTCTGTAGATAACCAGAAAGTGGATGACTCATGATTCATTCATCAAATATGGTATTATGTATTTCTGAAAGTTCTAATGTAGACCATATTCTTTGCAATGGTGTCATCCCATTATGATTTACATGTAGTAGACACAACCACTATAAAATGACAATTAATTGCTCTGATCAAGAATCTTAATAATAATTTTCCCTTTCCTTTAAAAGAATACTTTCAGGAGTATTTTAAGAAAACAGGATAAAAGATCATAAGTGTATTAAGAGGAAGATGCTTTGTTACAAGTTGAGTTTTATTTCCATTTCATCTCCTAGCCCTTCAGGACAATCTTTAACCTCACAGTTCCGACAGGAAGATAAGACTAAAGGCATTTCATTTTTCTGTTTGATCTCCCGTGTCCCCTGTCAATATTTTGATTATCTTCTACCAGAGATGTGCAGTGTCCTAGGGCACATGCAGGTGAAGTCAGAGTTGTGCCCATTATGATACATTTGATAATTGAATCAGTTTTTCTGAATGGAATAACTTTTTATTTCTCTATTATCATTATGTCTGATCATAGGGTAGTCAGGAGAAGGTTTGGAGACACACTGTCTATACAACTCACAGTATGAGGCAATTGTTATACTGGATGAAGTAAAAATACTTACTCCCACAAAAGAAACACAAAGTCTGACCTTATTTTGGCATAATCATATGATTTACTTAACACTCATATTTTCCCAAGATTTACTTTAACAGTGTTTTGGTATGAATGAATGTAGAGACAGCTCTGTTAGATGTGTGTGTGAACACTAATAAGCCTCTTGGTCGATTAGACATGACTAATGAACATGTTTTCTGCATGGGTGTACACAGCCAAGACGTCAAAGACGTGGCAATGAGAAAAACCGATAAAAGCTCCATCTTTCCTGGTATATGGCTCCTCTTTTGTTTTGTTTGTTACCAGAACACTGTGGGTTTCACACGTCATGTCCGGCAAAGTGTCGTCAGCTTAAGCTCTCCATCACATTGGACTATGAAGAGAGGGCCGAGTGCCTTCAAGGTATGAATCACTTGTAAGTGATAAAAAGGACAGCCAACCTCTTTCTTCATAATGATCATTTCTATCATTATCCCTCCCAGCTTGCTGCATGCCTGATTAGTGGGTGGCTTGTCTATGAGAATGATGGCTGGACAATACCCTAATATTGATCCAGGAGATTGGAATACACACGCCTCTCCCCCTATCCCATTTCTCCTTTTACCCTTGCTACCATTCTCCTTAAGATTTTCCCTGTAAATAGACGGGAGACACAGTCAATGCCGACCAGGCCTGGGGTACTACGTGAGAATCACCCCCAAGCAGGCTAAATAGCCGGAAGGGAACAAGAGCCTCGTGTTCCAGCCTTGTCGGAAGAAAAGTACACGCTTAATTGTTTGAATTGATTAAGAGAGAGTGCAGTCCATACTTAACTGTATTTACAAGATCAATTATTCCCTAGATGATTGACAGATTAGATAGAAGTATTGCAGCATCCCGGTATGTCCTAGGCCGCTCTAATAGCCTACAGGTATGAACGCCCTGTCTTCATCTTCAGAATGAAATTAAGTGTTTATGGACACAGGAGACCATACAATTAAATATTCCTACCACTTATCAAATTACACCTGACCAGCCATGTTACCTACAACATATCTGTTTGGGGACCAAAGAGAGTGTTCCTTTCGACACATGAAGGTTATGAACAACAACTGAACTACTTTATTCTTACATGATTCACACTTTCATTATATAATACTTGATTTATATCAAGAAGAAAGTGTAAGACAGTTGTGGGTTGTCTTAAGAACCAAATAACCTTAATCAGATGAATCACAAAATAAGTGAGTTTAATGACAGGTTGATAAGAGATTGGATTAAGAGGTTAATCCCAAGCACCCATCTCTGCTACCAAGAATGATCCATGACTGCTGTGTGGAGTGAGGCTACAAGTGTTTACTCACTACCAGCCTGCACCAACATCGACAAGAATACTGATTCATTTTCTAAACGAAATGGAATACCCCTTTCTCCTATTCTCCATTGTCTACCACATCCATCAACACCCTGACCATGAGTAACAAATTCATATAATCCTCTCAAAAACAATATTGTCTCTCTATCCATTTTAATTTGGGAGAAACTTCTCTGAATTTTGCATTTTCCTTGTGTCATCAAGGATGATTCAGACTGACTAGGGTCCAGTGCTGACACCTCTGACAGCCCCTAATCGCAATCGCTTGATTAACGAAAATTAAAGAGGATTCGGGTGATGCTGTGATTGGTTTGGTGAAGATTAGGTTTGGACTTGAAGGTGATTTCCCGACTGAAGATGGATTGACCACTCACATTCAGGATACAAGGACGAGTAATTTTCATCAGTCAAGTCGTCACATTTGTGGATACTTGGTTGACAGGCAGACTCCAGATTCTAGCCTCTTCAATCTGATACTACAGTCTGTTTGTTTTTTCAGGACAGCCATCTTCAAGGAATGTCTGTGCAATTCAAGCCATCTTCATTTCTATAACCTCCAGTAAGACACACACACCTCATCCTAAAGGTATATCTAATGTATTGATCCACATGATATGAATCAGCCTCCAGTGCACTTATTTCAATATTGAATGAAAGCTTAGCAGTATTTATGTAACTTTTTCTTTCCAATAGTAATGGTTTTACTCTTGGTTCTTAGCTAAATATTGAAGATATCAGCTAGAGGCATATATGTCAAAAATGTCTGCACATTCGATTGAAATCAATTTCATGCCATCTCTCATATTCTCATACCCTAATTCAATGAATCATTGTAATTATCATGCTTTACTAAAGTGAATATCACTTTTTTTCTTGCACAAACTAAACATTCATAAGAGAGACAAGGAGAGAGACGTAGAGAAAGAACAGCAAATTCTAGACAGATCTATACAAATCACTTTCTGTCCTTGCTGCAAGGTGGGCTCAAAACCATTTGTTCGATAATAGTCCTCACACAGTGACAACTATATACCAAATGAATGCAGGTAAATAAACTTTCAACAAGCTGAAGAGTCAACATCAACAAAGAGAATACAATGCATAGCATGACCCCTCCAAACACCTCCAAAACACCCCTAATCAATACAACTGGACCACCTATTGTACCCCTGTACTACCAGTACTCACCTTGCCTATACCAGGGGTCTCCTTTACCCTATTCACATTCCGCAGTAAGGAGGGTGGAGCAGGAGGGGGATTCCTCAAGATAATGCTGCTGAAGTTGGTGGGAAAGATGGGTTGCTCTGGGGGCTGCATCATCATGATAGGGGGCTCAGTTGGGTTGACCAGGGGCATACTCCCTTTCCTTTTCTTCTTGGAGCTTAGATTCAGTTTCTGTGCAGCCCTGAATGAAAGAAACATAGATGGAAATATCTTTATTATAGAACACTACTTAGACTAGTAACATTAATACTAGCTGTATTCTTTGCACACAATCCTTAGGTCTGAATTCATGGTGCTAGAAACACATTTTGAGACTTTACCTTAAAGACATTGGTTAACATTGTTATAATTCCAAAAAATTGTTTTGCTACTTGAAAATGGGATTAACATAAGGGTTATAGTGTTAGAATACCAGTCTGAAAGTTTCAAGGTATAATATCCACAGGAAGTATTTTAAACATCAGAAATGTGAACCAATGTTTGAAAATATATAAGGGTCGGTTGCACAGACTAGACGTAAGGAGTGCGCATGCGCGTATGGCTCACCGGACCGTACTGTGTGTATTGGCGTATCATGCAGAGGGAGATAGATTAACGGTATTTTTTAATTTGAGCAAAACAGTCTTCTTATTTCATTGTCCCTGAGACCAAAAAAAATAAAATCGCGGTTTGCGTCTTACTAACAGTTTCCATTCCAAATTATGGTTGGTTTCAGGGTTTTTGTGTACAAATACAAGTACTCATACACATGTTTCATCTTAGTTTAATAATTTTTAAATCGGCTGCTCACAAAGTTAGCCAATGCCTTTAATTGTAATTAATATATCTCCTCAGGCTCTACTTCTAACCTGAAAATATGGGTATTTAAAGTATGGGGGAGAGAGGTCATTTGAAAGTAAACAACACCACTGAAAAAATAATCCTCAGATAAATTTATGCACAACAAAAATACAATAAATAAACAAAATCAATAATATCTATGAACTATGCACCCTAAAAGAATGCAGTCAGAATTGCAATCGTCTATGCATGCAACATGAACACACAGAAAGAAATGCGCATGGAGACATGTAATTATGCCCACGTGCTATGCGCCATAAAAAATGTTTATTATTATTATTATCATTAATGCATAAATATGACACATTTGCACTCAAGACAGAATCATATCTCTAGTTAATTCCTTTGAAAACAGTCACACAAGGATTGATCAATCACTCTGACACATTCTATGACCAATGAAATGAAACAAGTCCTTAAAAATAATCGAAACAAAAAGAATTTCCGGCAATGAATAGGTTGGCATTCCTCCGCATACACTCACACAAGGTTAGACAAAACTATTTGACAAAATGAGATCCCCTCAGACAAAATTTAGTAAAAAAATGAGTGTTCTGGAACACTAGGCTCTACCACACAGAATGAATTCAAATAAATGTTGCAAAGGAAGAGTTATCGCAAGAGCAGTAAAACCGCACGCACTACCTAAATTTCATGTGAATTTGGATTTCCACATAAATGCGGAAATCAATTATGCACATATTTTAATGATTGATATGAGAAACTTGTTTTATTATCAAGTCATGACAGGTATACTCTTTGTAAGCATGTAGTCTGATATATTATTAAAAGCTAAGATGAACTGAGATTAATTCTTTCATTATCAGTCAATTCTTTCTAATGTCGATATGACCACAAGTTCTAAAAGGCAGATAAATTCATAAAAGAGATTCTCCAAAACTGTGCTACTTGCATAAATTTCATTCAACTTCAGAATAACAGAAGAACACAAATATTAACATGGGTATTACAATTCTTTTGAAATAGTCTTAATGTGAAATAAGTTGTGACAATAACAGAAATGAGACAATAATGACTAGCTATTACTGAAATGGTTAAAGACAACATACATTGCAGATAGTGAAGATCCAAATGATGGAAGAGTTTCCTGGATGAATCGAACCATCATCACCTAGAGGAATACCGCTAGCAAAGAGGATATTTTCCTCTCATGAATCCTCTGTCACTAAAGCCTTTCAAAAATAAGTCCAACTTTCCAAAGTTTCCTGGGAATATGAAATCCTGAGCTACCATGAGCTTTAAGGCACAGACAGTTAGAGGAGTAGGAGGAGGAACCCCAAAACTTGTCTGTTCCCCGCCACAATTGGAGTTGAACTGAATGAACCACGCACTCTCTTGCCTCCTTTAGTGAAAATAAACACACCAGCACAATGAGAGCACACAGACAATAGACTGGTGAAAAAAAGAATACATTTCCTTTTGGGTCTTCATAACCAATGCTCATTCAAGCCCGACACCAGCCTGAATAACCCACAACAGCCAACTGCTACCCAATTGACGAATTAAAAAAAGAGGGGACCTTTTCAAAACCAGAGGTAGCCATGCATGGTCCAGCTTTCTGTTCCTACCCTTAGCTGTATAATGTTAAAAACCTCAACCACCCAAGAACAATATTGGGAGTAATTGACGAGGTTAACCGCATCAAAAGCTGAAGGGAAAAGCTTTTTTTGGTGGTTGAAAAGATGAAGCCCAACATGCAGTAAGCTGCAGTGACTTTGCAACAATTTAATACTGACTGCAAGCACTTTCTCACTCCTTTCAAACTCTATGTAAAAAGCCTTTCAGAAGAATTTTAGGATATTAAATAAGGATTAAGTGAATTTCTTTAGATAAGAGTGGATTGGGCCTCTTTTCACCTAGCCGATAAGTTTCTAAGCTGGTATCACACTTGACATTATAACCAATAATTCCTAGGATGAAGATGTTATCCCCTTTGTATTACTTTGTAGGGGTAAGTGGAAGAAAGTACAACAGGCTTGGAAACTATCTTGTTGTGACTGCTGTTTTAGTATTGGCTCCAAATATATCTCTTCTGACAAGAGATCGGAATTGACCACACACCAATATCCACCATCCTGTAACAAGTCTTAAGCCCTTTCACTTCTTAATGTCAACTCTTTCACAAAAGCCAGAAAAATCCTGTATAGAAGTGAATCCCTGCACTCAGAATCATTCTTTCTAGCTGCTTCCTGTCTGTCATTTCAAAACTTATACTAGTATTTATAATTGGAGAGGGGGATGTTGGGCTGAACTTAATCAGTGTCTGATATTCAAGGTATGGGTAAAAGATGAGGTGAAGAAAGGATGTGTACAAACAAAACAGTCATACAGACAGTAACTGTGAATTCATATGGCTGCAATTCAGTACTTATCCTCACCACAGAGAGGACACTGAACCTCACCAAAAATGTACTGGTACATTAGAGGAGCATTTATCTTTCCTTTTAATTTTAACTCTCCACTCTGACCCTTCTCCTCCTCCCTCTCCTCCAATCTTTCCATCTTCACTCTTTCCCTTCAATCCTTTTCTCACTCTCTCCTTCCTCTACATAAATTCTCTCTTTCCTCTACATAAATTCTCTCTCTGTAGCAAGAAAACATTCCCTGATATTTTACATTTCTTACAACAGACATGAAGTAAACATTTCCCTGACTCTCCAAACACCCCAGGAACTAAGCAGATCAATATTCATCAATCACCTAAGTACTTCTTGAAAAGGATGTTACCTCAAAGATCACATGTCCTGCAAGGTGCCTTCATTGCAAAGTTGTGACAGACTCTTCAGAATAAACTGACAAGAGGTGTACAAGATAAAATCAATAATGGAATCAAACTGTGGTGAAGAACAGATTACAAGTGGGGAAGGCATTTGAAATAATCCTATTTCTTCTAATCAGCTGGTTCATGATACAACTCAGGATGACAAGCCAAGTGATTTGTTCACTTTAAGAAATAATTGCACCCTAAATGCAACACTGGCTGCACCTTTTTGGGTGCAATCTTGCACCCCGGACGAAAAAAGGTGCAAAAATGCACCTTCTTGTTCTTGTTTGCACCCTGAAATGCCCGTTTGCACCCTAAAAGGTGCAACTTTGCATCTTTTAGGGTGCAGAGATTTTTGCGTACAAAAAGGTGCAAATTTGAACCTTTTCTAAAAGGGTGCAACTCTGCACCTTTTGGGGTGCAAAATGCTGCTAATTGCACCTTTAAAGGTGCAAAAAGCTGTAAAAGGTGCAAATTTGCACCCTAAAAGGTGCTTCCAGTGTTGCATTTGAAGGGTGCAAGATTGCACCTTTTCTTCTTAGTGTGTAGTTTTTATCTATGAGTTAAGAGATTAAACCTTTTCTAATCTAAGGAAGAAGTCATTGTGGTCATCAAATTGATCCAGACTACAACATACTAGTACCCTTTATTCAACCCAAATATTAATGAAAACTATTCCAATATTTTATCATGATAACACATCTATCCTTGTGAGCATCATGATCTGTTACAGTAATTCATTGACCTACATTCATCATTCTAGGCTGAAACAATCATTAAACACTTCTTCACCAAACAAACACAAGAGAAAGATCTGTTCTTAGAGGTCCATGGTGAGCCCTTCTTCTTACAAACCTCCAGTCAATGCCAGTCAAATCAGGACAACAGAACTCCAGTAGTGTGACAAAGAAGTGAAGTGCTATAACCAAATAAATCTTTCTAATACTTTGTGAAAAGATTACTTGGTAAAACTAGCTCTCATCTTCATGGACACTCACAATAACCACTTGATGGTATCCTTTGTAAGAACCTGATGATGAAGCATTGTAGGATGAACAAACTTAAGATTGATGGAAATTAAGGTCTAGATACCCTGTTTCAAGACAGGAGTGGAGTCAAACTGGGAGGCCTTTCAGATAATTAGAGCACTTTGGTGTGGTGTAAGATGCGTCCAACTTAAATTTACGGGTCTTTCTTTTATTTTCTTGAAGAGGATTTATGTAGCACTTAGCATCATTACAGAGCAGGGAAGTAAGAAAGATCTCAGAGAAACTAATGAATGCCCTTAATTACAATTGATTGACTCCAAGATATTCAATTAAAAGAGCATTGACAATCAAAGTGGGATGTGAATTGATAAAGGAAAGAGGGATTAATTGATGAAGAGAATAGATTGCAGAAAGTGACTGGCTTAATCTTAGAGATTGAGAAATGCCAGGAAGATAACTAATTAGATATTTTTCAAAGTCAAACAATTATGAAAACTTCTAGCAGGCATTCTCAAATGAGCTTTTTATAACATCTTTCAAAAACTGCACCAATAATTTGTCTCCTGTCTACAAAATGCTGCATCACCACTGCACCAACATTCTTTCGGCAGAACAATATTTCCTTCTTTTTCAATAATAGTCACTTACTCATAATATTTTGTAGCTAGGTAATTCCTCCTGCATATGACTGAAGTTTACGAAATATAAGTGACCTTCAACAATATAATGAAAGAAATTTCAAATTCTTGTGAAATAAATAATCACTGAACTTGAATTCAACTCATATCAAACCGCAAAAAAAAAAAAATGCAAAAGATATGATACAATTTAAGAAAGGAATGCTTCAAAAACAAATCAGATGCTTGATGTGGCTCATTGATTTTAATGTTTGAGCCAGTAAATCTCAGATCTATTGTCTGTGTATTGTGGTCTTTTGGGTAGCTGCCTTTATAGAAGATGAGGGCACCCATTAATGATTCATAACATTGGTAATTATAGGGTAACCACAACACCCCCCCCCCCCCCCCCCCTTCAGGGGATACAAATGGGAGAGCTGGTAGAGGGGAATTCTATTATAATAGCAAGGTCAATGACTGGTGGAAAGGAAGACTATTGATTTCTAAAAAAAATAAGAATGCTTATTTACAAAATACGAAGTTATCGTTATTTCTATACGTGATTTCACCAAAATACTGCTAGGAAGGATGATTTCATTTGTATTCACAATCTTCTTTTCATTCTAATAATTCAATATAGACATCCATCCAAAACTTTAAAAAAAACATTGTAATAAAGCCACTGCCAGATTCAGCATTTTTCCAAAAGGGGGAGGCTGCGGCTGATTTGGCCCCCTCTGGGTTTCAAAAGGGGGCTGAATCGGCTGCTGCCTCCCCCTTTTATCCGCCCCTCAAAGCAGGCAGGCAGGCCACATTTCTAGTGGAATGAAAGGACAGAAAATATGACAATATCAGATGAGAGTAGGTAAAGAACCTCCATACAGTGAGGAAGATTTGATTTGTTCATAATCAATATGTCTCCATTCTTGTAAGCTGAAAGCCATCCTCCTCATCAATGTCAATAAATAGTGGGAGGTGCTCTTATTTGAAATATAGAGATGCCAAATCAAAATCCTACATTTTCCTGATTCGTATTCATAAAATCATGTCTGGATTGAATAAATGGAATCTGATTGTTGACAACTCTAGAAGGCACAAAAATGAAATGTTCAAAATAATAATCCAATGAAAGGATTTATGAGTGTAGTGTTGGCAAAATATGTAGACTTCAGAGAGAGAGAGAACAGAGACAAAGACATATACAGGACTAGGAGTATTGTAGAAAGAACTCAATTCAACAGTCTCCACCACAATATGATTTCAGAAAAGACAACATGACAAGAATCAGCCACATGAAATCAAATTCTCACAGGAATAGGTGTAGGATAAAGCCCTTGGGGAACATGTTTGGGTTGAAAAAAGCCTCCCAATTATTCTCTCATTTCCATGGCAACACTCTGATCGCTATGAGCCCATCAGAAGTGGGAATACGATAAGGAAATCCTGGTGGCCGGTTCTCTGCCCCTAGGCCCACAATGATAGCAAATGAAAGAAATAAACACTGACAAGAACAAGGAGTGAAGATAGAACCCATCGCTAATTTCGACTTATAATTCCACTTCAAATCAATTTTCCTTCTGTAATTGAATTAATTACTTAAATTTGGGGAATGAGTCATCAAGTAAAAACTGAGAAAAATGAGCATTTATTTTGTGATTTGTCACAGGAAATGTCACTTGATGAAAAGCTGGTTTATCTTATAATGACAGCTGTAAGCCTTAGATTTGTTGGTTGCATTCCTCTGCTGAACATTTTTCGTACATAAAGATAAGAATGACAAAGTTCAATGTCTCTCAAAATGTCTGTTCTACCTAAGATAAATGAATATATCCTTTCAGTCTTAATCACTAATTACACAAATATCTCTCACATATATATCCCAATAAAAGCAAAGATAGAATAATGACAAACCATAAGGCTTCACTAGCCCCTGAATCACACTGATGTTGTAGAAGGGAATCAGGGTTTAAAAATCAATCCTTTTTAATCCAATATCTTAATGTACTAGAAATATGTGAGGTAGCCTTGATCTTAATCCTGTATTGCTTCTGCTAGGCCTGGTCCTATTAATTCATGATCCAATCTCATTCTACATCACTCATTCAGGATTAATGACATAATTCTCAGCTCATTTACTATGCTACTGAGCTTCAATGAATTAGTAATTTTACAAGAAGTGTTAAAGATAAACTTATTATTGTTTCAAAGTACATGAATAATGATCAAATTAATGACTTCATGTACTCAAGAACAATTCTAAAGTAATATCAAATCACTGATCTCTCCATCTCTCTCCAGGGTGTAAGTCAGTATAACACAATACAATATCCATGTAACTGATTATGTATAAGTGATTTTTTAAAAGCCAGGACAATTATTGTTTTCAAATTTCAATTGACATATGGACAAATTTTACTCAGTGATCCCATGCACCTAAAGTGATGACCATAGGTAAATTAAAGAAAGAAAAAGAGAGAACAAAAAGTTTTTATTTTTTCTGAAAACATGACCTTATCTTTAAGTAGAAACTATAAGAAAGAAAAAGAGAGAACAAAAAGTTTTTATTTTTTCTGAAAACATGACCTTATCTTTAAGTAGAAACTATATTAAAGTCCTCATCCATTTTCTGTTTCCTTTCTGTGTTCAAGATACATAGTACTCATGTCATTTCATTTTCTCACATTTAAACTACTCACTCATCTCTACATAATACCCCATTCATCCCTTATTGTTCTTCTTTTAGGGGGGCGGCTAGGATCAAACAGTGGGCATAACAATTCCTCAGTCTGTTATAATCCAAATCTCCTTTGAAGGCTATATCTCTTCCTTTATGAATCCATCTTAAGAAAACAAACACATCTACATTGATAAGTTTAAGAGGTTGTGATAGGATTAAAGGGAAACATCAAAAGTGATGTTTACAATAGGACACTTCAAAATAAAATGACACTTTTATGATGCGAGTGAGCAGGGAAGAAAGAAGCAGGAAATTAATTGATTTCACCTTTGAATATTCAGTTAGACTTCATCTTCCGGCTATATGAAGATATTGGGTACAGTACACATTGTTTGTTTTCCCCACTGTTTGTTGGGCTTTTACTAAACACTCAGGTCGTAGCATGCTGGCTATGGGGCGCCAAGTGTTAAGTCAGTTATTTACTAGTAGTCCAAGACTACACAGTTTCGGTGTCAAAAGTGCACTAAAAACACTATTTCTTTATAGAATTCACGAACAGTGAACCATTTCATCACAAAATGAAATGCAACAGACGATTTTGCAACAAAAATTTCGTACTAGTATAAATAAACAGAAATGATTTAGCTCTCAAGCCACTATTCAATTCGCCAGGGCCGTTGACTTTGTTTCGTTACAAACATTGCACTTTGTACATAGCAGACGGCGGACGGATCAGTTTGCCAGAGTATGCTTGCTGGCGTGGCTATATGTTAGCGGTTTACACTGCAGGGGCGGATCCAGGAGGTAGTGAAAGAGGGGCAAACTAAATTTTGACAAGCAAAGATAAATAAATAAAAAATAAATAAATAAATAAATAAATAAATAAATAAATGAATAAATAAATAAATAAATAAATAACAAAAAATACTCACTTCGAAAGGGGGCACTCTTGAAAAAAGAGAGGGCTCAAGGCATACTTTTAGCTCAAAGGGGGGCACGTGCCCCCTGCACAACCCCCCCCCCCCCCCCCGGATCCGTGCTTGGTTTACTGTACACTGACTAGTTTTGGACCGAATAACCTAGTTAACACTTTCCGCACCATACCCAGCGAGCCACGACCCGAGTGTTTTCCAGTGCGCCGCGACCCAAGTGTTTAGTAGAAGCCGTTTGTGTATCTTTTGTGTGGTTGTTCAAATGGTGTGGTTCCCCTAACCATGACGAGTTCAGACTTGAAATGCAGTTGATACTTTGTCTTATATAACACTGTACATAACAATATACCTCATACTGTTACTCATCTGCTCAGAGCCAGATGGGCATTAAGTCATATCATTTTATACAGACTAAACGCCTTTCTGGCTCCAAACAGACAAACTGTCAAAGGGCTATTAGCATTGACATTAGTGAGTCTGTGAAGGCTACCAGTATACATTATTTTCAGTATTTTATTCCTCTTAATTATCATGCAGATACATCAAAAAGAGAGCATACCAGGTAAGTTTAAATCTACAGGAAAATTTAACCAACGTCAAACTAACTAAACCAATAAGTGCAAGCACTCGCTTTTCGGGACCTCGCCTTCTTCCTTGATTTATGTTATGGTAATATATTTCGTTACTATGTATAAACTGTACACAATTGGAAAAAATGATTGTGAACTCCTGCAAGTCAAGTGGAAGAAAATAATTGTTTCTTTGAATTGAATTGAACTGAATTGGAATGAAGTGCCCTATTACCTATCAATTTTAAAAAAAGAGGACAGAATATGGGAGCATGTACTGGATGACAAAATAAAGCCATGTTTATATTGCAAAGAAATATAATTCTATATTTCAAGAAGTACATACATATATCACCTACTGTTACTCATTCACCTTTATGATATAAGTTCTAGCCTGCAGTATTCCTCTATGTATTCCACGGCTGAGGGATGAGATTATCACGATATTGATAAATTACTGAAGTTGACTGGCTTGTCGCTTGTGGCAAGGAATCAGAGATCTTATTATATACCCAACCTCTGCACAAACCTGAATAAGGACAGCATGATAATGAATTGCTGGTTTCTTCTGCAAAGTGCCATATAATAAGTTTAATGAATTTCGACTTGTTGACGACAAAATGTACATATTGTGGGCATTCATGCCATTTCTTTCCAAATCTAGATGCTTGACAGCGACATTTGTCAGGATGAAAGAGCAAAAAAAAAAAGTAGAATGCTACAGGACAGGAGGTTAAGTAAGCCCTGAATACATGATTGGGCTCACGTGTCGCAAAGGTACTCTTGAGAACAGACTACAAGATGACAGAAAGGTCTCAGGTAGCATGACACGAAAGACTCTCTTTGCTGCTTTCCAATGTTTTCATCTGCACCTATCTGGCGGCAATGCATGTGATATCTTTCATATTCCATGCAGCATTGACTCCATAATTTAATTGTCTTCATATCACTTAACGGAGGGAATTTCACCAAGTATTAGAAGGTTGTTTGGCCCTCAAGCTATGTACACCTTGCTGGTCATCACTAATCTCATCTACCTGGTGAGGTTTTTGTCGGAAGAGGAAGTTCTAGAAATTTATTTGCCAGAGATGAAAGCTGTAATAGAAGCTGGATATACCGGCCAAAAAAGCAAAAGAGAGTCCAGTGAGAATTATGGGGTTACCATTTGATTGGATTATTTCTAATGAAGTTAAGTGATTTCAAAAGATATTTGGATAGCATTTCAGTTTTGCAGAATGAAAACATATAAGAATTGAATCCTTGTGCATTTGTAATCACTTTGACTTGAGAATGAAAATGTATCCTAGTATGGCTTGGTGAGCAACATCTCTAAAACTGTACAAACATTTATAAAGGGGAGGGGAACCCATTCTGAGAAAAATACCTATCATAATTGAACTCTGTTCATATGTATTTATCAACATCATTAAGTAATAACAATAACTATAATAATGATAAAATAACATTTATGTAGCGCCTACAAATGAACGAAAAAAAAATGAACTTATACAGAAAAGCTGGGGCTATAAACAAACATGAAAAAAAAAAAAACATACCAAGTGGTCCCTGTTTTAACTCTATGAGAATTAGAGTCTTCAGTAGTCAGCACATCACTGCTTCCACTAAAAATCATATGATAAATATCAAGACACTTACATTTTTTAAATTCCTGATGAATTGATCGTTAAATGTTTACACTTAATGATTACAAATCAAACGACAAAACATGATAACTAGAAAAAAATAATTATGTTTCCAGCACCTTACAAAAAAAAGCTGAAACTTCATGAAAACATGAAATCCTAACTACTTCTATACAGCAGCATGAGTCATCTGAAGAAGCCTTGAACTATATCACTCAGTTTCTAAAATGAACATTTTAATCTATTTCTACCAACTTTCAGCAATATGATATTACCAATGCAAATACAAATTTGGAGACCTCTCTATTATTAGCACAGTCTATCTCAGCATGCCTTTAAAGCAATTTAGGTCATCAAGAACGTTTAATTGTAACCAATTCTTCTCTCTTACGTCGTCTCCCTTATAGCACTGATTACTGACGTCTTGTGATCAAACACAATGCCCTATTCCCTATTTCTTGACTTTCCATCAATAAAATATCATTTTTCCCTCCCATCACCACTCGATATTCCCACCACGACATTGGGAATGAATGGAAACGTACACATCTGTGCTACTATTTGGTTTGTTTCTTCTACTTGCATGTGAGTGTTGGCGCATAAAGACAAGAGAGGGGGAGAAAAGAAGAGAGGGAGAGATAAAAGAGAAAGAGAGAGATAGAGTGTGGAGTCATTGATCTCCCTCAGAGCTGGCGTCTGCCCAGACGACACGCCACATGACGTGAAAAGCCACGCGTCCCCGCGACCATGAATTCTCTTCCACCTCGCTTGCGACCTACAAAAGACACCGCTGCAAATTTTTATGAAGGAACAATGTGCTTGTTCCGGGCACGGAAGGAGCAATTGTTTGCGTGCCGGGGAGTAAGAGGGAGAGAGAGTTGCATCCAAAGACACTTTCCCTCCTAGATGGGGGAAAGTCTCCATGCTCAGACGGTGTCATTGTAACGGATAGGTCTATGAAATCGATGACGATGATGATGTCATATGTTTGTATCTGTCATCTCTTGGGAGAGGAAACCTTGCATTTTGTGAAATATCAAGCAATGAAATATTACTATTTGGTCTCTTTTCTCTAATGGTTTCCTAACAGTGATGAGTCATCTTTGATTTTTTGTTAGACTACCTTGACTGAAGACGTAGAAACATTATCACAAGATAATGTATGTCTCATCAATTAGTCCCCCCAAAGTACCAGACCATACCAATATTTGTGTCCAAGGATAGGCAAAACCCATTTCCATTAGCAATCAAAACACACATTTCTGTATCTTCTCTTGAATTAGCCCTCCCTTGATAGTTTATTCAAATTTCATTCTCAAAATGACAATGGTATATGATGAGTCAGATATGAATTTATATATGACAGCTAATTCTTACATTTTTCCATGCAACCGGTCAGTTCTTTGTTTGTCATCTACTGGTAGCTAAAATTTCTCTCTCAAAACAAAACAAAACCAAAACATATGAAAGCAACAAAGCTGATTCACGATTTCAAACATATGGGTTTAATGATACTTGGTATGTTTTCATCTACAAAAAGGATTATAAAAATGTGTGCGGATTCATATTGATAACATGATATGATCACTGTGGAATGATTGTGAAAACAAAATGTAATCTATAAAAGTAACAGTACATCTCAGAAATATAACTACTGCTCAAAAAAAAAAAAGATGACAGCATTAAAACTTTATCTTACATCTTGTCATATTATATCAACTAATTTGAATATGAGCACAAGAACATTTTTTGTGTTAACATTTAAACAATCCCTTTGTATCTAAACAGCAAGTACCTCTACACATGCATGGTTTCGAACAAGTCCTTAATGGAATCAACCAACTTGCCTCCTTGCATCATGCTCTTTACCTATCTCATCCCACTGTTGAACCGAAAGTCCTAAGTCACTAATCTTTATAACATCACACTCACAATACAGGATAATTCATGTAAGGACACTGTGGAAGCCCTGTGGAAGCCCTGTGGAAGTATTGTGGAAGCACTGTGGAAGCACTGTGGAAGCACTGTGGAAGCACTGTGGAAGCCCTGTGGAAGCCCTGTGGAAGTATTGTGGAAGCACTGTGGAAGCACTGTGGAAGCACTGTAGAAGCCCTGTGGAAGCACTATTGTATATTGGTGAAAGGCCTTGCCCCTCATACAAGAGATCCTGGGTTCAATCCCTGTTGGATGCTTACATCCTCAGATAATGTGTTTGCCCACATTTGTCCCTCCTGACCTGGGTGTGAATGGGTACCTGGCATTTGCTTAGGGAAATAATAAATACAGGGGCCCTCAGCTCCCTTGATAGGTTTCAGATCTAATGTCCAAACTCCCCCTTTGTGACATTAATGTATACAAGACCTTTGTTTGCACAAACCTGAATGATAACATATGCAAAATGCACGTACACATCACATCTATTCACTGTATTGATGATTTTAAGAGAGGTATTTGTATGGATCATAAAAGGATATACTGATTACTCCTAGGTATTCTAGTTTCACCTCCAGTGAGTCATATGTCTTTACAGATCCAAAATTTGCAAAAGATATTGATTGCTATTTCAACAACAGCTGACATTTTAATAACTATATCATGAAACATATGTACTTACAAAATCTGTTAAAGACAGTATACTACCAAAGAAAGAGCACTAGGCTGAAGGAAATGGTATGGTTTGCAGAAGAGAAGCTTTCAATATTGCAAGTTATTCAATTACTGAACAGAGACAAATTATCAATTCAATCGAAATGTATTTAAGTTACAATGTTCTATTTGATGGCACTTTCTTGTCTTTGTGTAGATCAGTCTACATCAAGGAGTCTTCAAATAACATCACATATAGTCAAATATAAGAATGGAGAAATAGATATTCATTCATATGAAAAAGTATTGATGGCTCTAAGCCTCATGGAGAATCAATAGGGGTGCGGAAAGTTAGAGGGTGTTCTCAAGAGGCTGCCACCCGTAATTTTGATCTGGACCTGGGGCCTCTATTCAAGTCATAATACTCAATAACAAACAAACATAGTGAATGTTGTTTGCTGGAGAGGTGTGAAGAAGGGCCTGTAAGATACCCCCTTGTCCTTGAAATGTCTATGGAGCCCCCATCAGTCTGGGAGTACCCCATCACTATTGTTCCAGGGTGTGGCCTTGTAACAGATTAGACTCACTTCATAGACCAGGAACAGATGAATCAAAGCCTATGATGAGAGGGCATACAATCCTGCACAAACAACCAGATGTATCTGTTTTATAATAAAGACTGGAGTATTTGAGAGTAGATGGGTTAAGGGGCGGGATGTCTCTTTGAGATGCAGACTTCTGAAGCGAATGTATGAGGATCAGGGTTAGTATGTCAGCTGAATGTCTTAATAAGCTCATGCTTTGTATAATGGTGGGATCCTATGGACTATACAAGCACCTCCCAGGGCAATGATATGAGTGGGGATTAAACATAGGCCTAGCAAATGAAATCATTCAAGACATTCATATGTACTTTTCATCCTACTACTTATCATATTTTCATCTTTCATAATTGTTGCTCCTGCTTTTTTCATTGCAATAATGTTACTGCTTTAAGAAGTCCGTTTTGAAACTACCACGAAAAGAGGGAATCAACCTAATTTTGCAGAAACAAGAACAAAAATCAATAAACTTTCCTCACTTAAGTATGCAAGGGTCTTAAAACTGACTTAAAGATTTCTTACACAGTATTTTTAAAGCAAAGCAAACACCTCCTCCATAAAAAAGAAGAATAAATGGGATAGGCACTATAGTTTTTCACTGGTACATATTCATCATTGTTGTTTCCTTTGTTGTATGAAGAAATGGAATCCCATGATTAGTGTGGCAACATTCTTTTTTAACCTCATTTACATCAAGATGATACAAAGGTAAGGAAACCATATAAGAATTCTGTGAATACATGGTTTTACTTGAGGAATGGCGGTATCATTACACTACCTTTGAAGTTCTCTGTAAGAAGTCTATTTCATGGGCACACCGCCTGTCATTAAAGTTGACAGATAAGCAAAATTTGCAACCAATCTTGGTGACACAGAAAATAAAAGAAAACTTCCAGGGTTACTAAATTTGAATAAATCATGAACATTGAAGGAAAATTTGTTAAATAACAGGAAGAAGACTCAATGATTGTCAACTAGTGATGTATGTATGGCCGTATAACCAGCTTATCCAGATCATCATTAATCAATTACTCATCCACTCATAAGCAGATTGATCAAACAATCTATCAGGAAAGGAAAACCTACAGCGCAATTAATAATCAACTCCTCGCTACTTGGTCTCATTAAGCCAAGACGTATATGACTAGAATCAATATTACCCATAAGATGAAGTTCGTATAATGACCCATGCCTTGCCTACGCTGGCATAGAAGGAGAAGAAATATCTGTCATTACTCTAGAAACATTAATCAAAAATTCATTTCTTTAATTTGTTTGGACGGGGGAATCCCTAAGCTTGGTATGGATTTGTAATGACTTTGCTCTGTGACTAATGCAGACTTCAATGGTGAGTATTAGCAGCCCTGCCAAGGAATACCCTCTGATCATGGCTCTTTAGTCTTGTCCACACAGACCCTGATATATGTCCTGGGGGTAATTGTCATTGGGGATAATTTTCGTGGGAGTAATTGCTCAGAGGATTATTGTGTCCAAGAATTTCTCTACCATTACCCAATGGAGTCTTTGATAATTGTGTCCAAGAATTTCTCTACCATTATCCAATGGAGTCTTTGATATGATTATAACCACTATCTGTTCTAATATCAACCTAGTATACATTTCAAAATTTGACAGATCTTCATTTTTACTTTATCCCATGTGTCATTACATTTTACAATTTGGAAATAAGTACAAAATTTTAAAATATCCACAAGACAAGACAAGAGAATATATTCAGAGAAATGGAAGAAGACAGAGAAAACATAAGATCCATAAATAACATTTTCCATATGAAATTGGTGACAGTGCACTGAAGGCCTCAAATGAACTCTGGTAGACAAAAGTGTTGCTTACTACAATTTAAAAAAAGAAAAAGATTCCTGGCTAATAATTCCTTTTCCCCCTTTTTTTATCATTAATAATAGCTTTAATTTTCTCTTGCAGCAGGTTATCACCATATCAAGTAAAAATGAGACTTGAAAGCAAGCCTATGTTTTTTTCCATTTCTAGACATAGCCAAGCTCTACAGATCATAATGTTTGGTTGAAGAGGCCAGGTGGCTACATCAAGTGTGTACACTTCAGTCCTCATTCATTACTCACTCAACTTGAAACAAACTCAATGGAGAATGATGAGGAGCATACCTATCTAAAATTTCTCATTTCAGTTGATCCTTCATCATCCACTTTATGTTTTCTGTTTATGCTAAGACTTCACACCTTTTCCTGCATGCTTTTCTAGACATGCCACTAATGTTTCCTCAGCCTCACATCATCATACCATCTCTACTAAGTTGAGTGATTCTTGGCCAGGCTGGGCAATGTTCACGTTTTGTTTGATCTGTTGTCAATCCAGTACATGTCTCACTGGTGAGACTGTGCTACCAAGTTCTTCAAGGATTTTTTCTTTATCACCTTTTCTGTAAAGGCAAATCTTCTTCCAATCTAATACTTCAAAATTTCTTGAATGTCACACAAAATCTTGTATGACCTTAAGGCTTAACCCGTTGAGCACAATCTGATTTCAGTATGACACACACATTTGCCATATACCCTAGCCAAAGTCATTTTTTTTTTTTTTTTATAGCATTCAATGGGTTAAGATGTTACACTAGCACTTCCCATAACAAGATTTTGTATTTTGGTATTCATGGATATGTAAAATGCAAAATAATGATTGCACTCTTTCCAGAATGATATTTAGAAATAAAAATATGCATTATTATACAATTCAAATGGTCTAAGAATGAAAACCACACTTGCTTAAGTGATCAGACAACAGTTTTTCTAGATGGAAAACTTGGGATCCATTAGTTCTTTAATCTAATGCCTACAGAAAAATTGCATACATTGTTTTGATAACATGGGAAATTGGTATGTCCACCAAGGGCCTTAGGACAGTGATCATCATATCCTTACAGTCTCTCGAGGAAGTACATAGACTATAAGCTGTCATGTCCAATCAACTGAAATTACTCCTGATGTTCTAATTAATCACGTCTTAGACATGATGGGTGAAAGCAGGAAAAAGGAATAGGAAAGGCGGAAGATTCCTTTGTTGTTGTTGCGCCATGCCGACCCATGGACGGTAATTTACATCCCATTATTTTCACACCTTTTATCTTGTGGAAACAAGTCAGTTTCCACGCTGTTGCACAACAACAAAAGATGTGGCTCCACTACTGCCCTCAGGCGTATAAACGCCACCGCGATAATGACGACGATCAAGCCGCCCTTAAATGCCGATTCTCAAATTTGTCGCGGCTAATCAAAATGTGGGTATAACTTCACATCAGGGGATGCAGCCACTCTGATGAAAAGTACAGCAGGGAATAGGAGGACATTTATTGTGCCATTTAGCAGGTGATAAGGCATGGTTGGTGAAGTGCTTTTCTTTAACACTACCCTTCTCCTCCAAAAGCCACGACTAATCTCTTTCACCAGCAACAACAGAGGAGTGAATGCTGTTAATGATGACTTCTCTATCACAGCACATAATTGACTTTGTCTTGCGGAAAGGCGTAGACAAAGGCGATTCCTCCCTTCAGAGGGATGAACCTTGACGAAAAAGTACAGGGCCAGGAAGTAGGCCATTTATCAAGAAGGGTACCTCCTTGCTCGTTCCAAGATATTCACATTTTATATATATATTTTCATATTCCTCTTGCACAACGCTACTTAACTCATTACAGTACCTTCATTTCTGATTGTACAATACATTAAGTTAATGGAAATATTAAGGTCACAAAATTGTGCTGGAAGTGGCCTGAACAATAGTGACCTGAACAGAAAAGAAAAGAAAATGCATCAAATAAATGAAATGCACCATTGCTTATCTTGTCATCTATAAATGACTAACGCCTCAGGGATTATCCTCATCGAAACCAAACAATGTAATAAAGGACAAAAATGCAGTTTTGACTGTGTGTAGCTTGTTTCAGGGATCTGCAGTAGTAGATTCTAAAAACAAAATAAGAGCAGGTGAAAGAAGAAAATCTGAAAGTTAAAAAAATATCTCCGATATATGATGACTTCATTCCAAAAGGCAGAATTTCTGATTCATCAAATGATTACCCAAATCACTCCACACTCCTTCCAACATCCAAGCTAACCCTAAATCCAATTCTAATCAAATTATCCTGGTACGCGGCACACTTTCTGTCTCCTACTAATTGAGTACATATCTCAGAATTATGACCTGCTCTCTGATGATCATGATATCTGAAGGTTAGGATTCCCTCTAAAGCTTATCCATGAACACGTATATGAAGGTGAGCATTCCAGTTTTCATATAATGCTTGAATGACAAAATCTACAAAGAATATCTTTTCATTAAAAATATTAAATATTTAAATTGGAAATCACCTAACAAATTAAAGCAAGGTATAGGTGTGGTTATATTCATGTTCTCGTATTCTGATTTTTTAAGCCAAAAAAAAAAAAAATACAGATTATGCTGCAAAAATTTGGTAAGATAAACATTACAGACAAAATACTTTGGTGATGAATACACTATTTTTTAAAGATAATGTAGTCACTGTCAAAAAAAAATTGTAAACAAGACACCCCCCCCCCCCAAAAAAAAAGAAATTGGAGATAAATGTAATGAATAATTCCTACAATACAAATTAAATCATCTAAGCTTTTGTAAAATTGATTTGATAAGGTGAAATATGATGAAGGGTTTATACCTATATCTATCAAATTCTATATCATTTCAACCCTACTGTATAGACTAAGTGACTAGGCCAATGTGACTCTAGAATTCTTTTTCCGGCAAAAGAGGTACACAATTAATAGCGACTACTGGTAATCATGAGCCATATCATTGAATCAAAACTTTCATCGGCTATAGTCATCATAACACTTGCACACTACAATGTGTCAGCACCTATCTTTTTCTTTCCATTCCTAATGATTTAAGACAAGGACCTTTTCTCCTGAAACTCAGAATTGTGACTGGCATCCAGATTGATTTCTGGGGGATTCCCTATGTGATTGGGGATCACCCCCTTCTCCTCTGTCACGATCCATTATCGAAATTAAAAAACTCTATGAATCACTCATAGCAGTGCTGACAGCTTGGAGGGATAAGAAGTCAAGCTGCAAGCTTGGTTATCTTACTTTTATCACTACGAGCTCTTTCATTCATCTTTAAACTGATCTATATACATATCATTGGGAACTTTCTCCTTTTACTCCAAGGAGAGCTAAACCCCAGCATCAGAAGTTAAAGGACCCTTGACCATCAATTCCATTGTATTTGAAATAAAGGCGTAATTATGTGAGCCTACACCTGTTATAACTAAATAGAAAGAGTGAAGAATCAGTGAGCATTTAGATTGCCTTAAGGTAATGATACTCCTGGTGATAACTATACAAAAGCATTCACAAGTGTGATCTGTTAATCTCAGTGCAAGACCATAAACCGCTTAGCAAGATTTGCATATGAAGAGAACTATAAACCTCAAAGAAAAGCACTACTAAGGTCCTTGAACTCTCACTTGAATTGTCTACGGATTGGAAATATGTATAACAATAAAAAATATCAAACGATTGTATCATCAGTCCAGCTGATCAGTTATCAAAGGAGATGAAAGCACAGTAATTAGAGGGCCAACATGTTGGCTTGGAGATGCCATTACTAAATTTACCAATACCAATATATTCTTTATAGATATCATCACCTGCAGGAGACATATCCTTCTCTTTCCTTTCTCCATCATACCTACTCCCAGCTGACATCATCACCTTGCATCCTGACATACCAACACATCCTATCTGCATGTACCTGCTACATCAGACAAATTGTGGCTTGCGGGAGGGATTTAATGTCTTAGCTACCCCTCAAATCCCCTACCATCTTTCGCATCCATGCAAGAGAATTCCCAAATCTTCCCCCTCCGCTCTCTTTAGCTATGAGTCAAGTGTAGATCAAAGACCATGTTTTCACAAGGCTTAGGTGTGTTTGCTTTATAAAGAGTTTAATATACATCCCCTTTTCTTATGTTAATACTCATTTCAGTGAAAGATTCTCATGAATTTTTAAAAAGATGCATTTGTTGGATTGGAATACCTGTATGGACACTTACAAACAGGCTTACATAACATGACAAATGAAAGGAAGATATAAAGTAAAACTTTATAAAGTTTATAACAGAAAAAAAATCAATAAGATATACTTCACACTAGATATTCCAAGCAGAAAATCGTCCAATAAAAAGACACAAACCACAGGATATTTCATCAATGTTTAAATGACTTTTTGAAATCAAATACTGTACAATAACACAGAGTGAAGCTGGACAATTAAGCTAATTTGTGCTATAGGACAAGGTCTATTCAGCTAATCACTCAGCATCCACCTTTTGTTTACTTTTTAAATACTCCTATTCTTTGCTACCAGTCAGGTAAAAGCTTTCCCACCCCTACATCTTGTTTAAGGGGGCTGATATCTCCTCAAAGTTTCCACATCATTAGCATCATTTCACCCACCTGTCAATCACTGGTGTATGATTGAAAAACCTAACAATCATCTTGTTTGCTTTTATAATAATCTGTCAATCCCTCTTACTCACAGTTAAGTGGTTTCACTTAACCAAAGAATCACACTATTCATTGAAATAGTTTCAGCTTAAATGGGGGGTCCCGGATTTCTATAAAATTAATTGCACGAAGCAAGGTCTTCGGCAGTAGGTGATATCCACAATAAACAGCATGCAATCAATACTATCACCACATTTTCTTAATTATGTCATCACATAAATGTGATTCATTTACAGAGGCTTCCTTAAAAATATAACAGATGTGTATTATTTACGAACAAACAAGGAAAAAAAAGTGCTCTATAACATCATTTCTTTCATATTTGAGAATTATCTACCAGAGTTATGCTGTACAAATTTAGCATTTCAGTTTTTAACAGAATACGAAAGGTTATTACCCATTGGGCAAGGACTTCTAATTCTCTCTCTCTCTCTCTTCATATGTAATTTCGACACACACACCTTCACAGAACTGAGTTTCAAAAGCCTCTAAAGAATAGAGTGCTTTGCAATCACGCTCCCTTTCTTCGTTTGTATCGGAATGTTGATTCTGCCAATAATATTGCTGATGGGCCAGCCAAGTCCTGTAGCGTAATAATGCTCCATTTAACCCCAATGACATTTGAGAACGGTCACCAAACTCAGTACACATTTCAGGAACGTTTAGCCTGTAGATTGATTTTGAAAGGAATAAAGACTGTCACACTGCACTTTCCAATATCCAATAAATTTTGTGATAAGCAACAGAGTAAGAATAACAAAACTGTTCCTCAATAAACGTTGAATAAATCCATCATAATAATGGCTTTATTTCTTCTTGTCAATCTCTTTTCTCCTTTATCTGTGTTCCTGATCACTCCCTATCCAACTAACTTGTTTCTTCTTTCTTCACTTCTTCTCCTGAGTCATGGCTAGGGGTCAACACACGCACTGAAAATACAGATTTTTCACATACATGTACTAATCAGTACAAGATATACAATCATAATGACAAACACAAAAATTACCAATAAAAACAACAAAATTCAACACCTTTAATGACAAACTTTACAACCAACATACACATTGTCCACTCATTAAATCCATTTTCTATCAATAAAGACTACAGAAAGTTCATTTCATAGTTAAGCGGAAGATTCTATTTTATTCATGAGTAACAAATTATCAAATTGATATTAGCTTATCCAAAGGGAGAGAGAGGCAGGACAATTTATGAAAATAATTTCTTCTTTGAATACTCTCTCTCTTCATCTCTCCCTGTTGGCCTCCAAACAATACAATGAATAGATGGCTTCAGGATAAGAAGATATTACTGAAATCTATAAATATCCACTGACACTGTAGCCAAGCACTGGCCCTGATGTGATATAATACAATCCTATCCTGTCAATAATATTCCCAGGTGAACTAAGTCAGGACCTGGATAAGCTAATATCATGCAGTATTCAATCAATCTCATTCTTTCACTTATCTTTCTAACAACTGAGGTTGATAATTGTATCAAATGATGTGGAAAGGATATTCAATTTGGTTAAATGTGTGAGGAAAAATCTCTATAATAGGATTCAGTAAATGCCAGCGGGTCTTAGTTTATTCAATAAATCGGGAGTCAAAGGAAAGAAATTAAAGGACACTTAACCACTTAGGTTTTCTGAAGTGGACAAGTTAGTTAACAATTTGGTTTAATTTGGGCCAATGGCACTATCTCATAATACATCTATGATGATGCTTAGAAACTCTGATAGTTATAGTATCATAATTACAATCTTCATTCATAATAGGATGTGAGTAGAGATGATCTCTCTTATATGACAGCTTTATCATGGTCCTATCCATACCATGGGCTAGATTCAAATTTACAGCATTGCTGATTATAGTAAGAGAGGAGCATGCACCCATCGTGCCAGTGCATTGCACACTGCTTCAAAACAGGAACACCAGCCTTTATAAAAATTTTGCCATCATTACAAAATCTAGAGAAGAGGGGTAGCAAGCTGTATAAACCCCCCCCCCCCCCCCCATCCCCCACCCTTGCCCACTCCTGCCCTCCCCAACCTATAGTAGTCCCATATCTTTACAAATTTCTGCTCCAGCCTGATTTCATTCAGACATGGTCAAAATTGGTCTGTATTTATTGTGGAGAATTCAATTTAGTTCCAATCGCTACCCACTTAGTTCTGCAGTGTTAAATAAATATGGGCTGGCCATCACAGCAAGATCCAAACTCTCTTCTAATCTTTCTATCTCAAGACTCCCCCTCTCTTTCTAATTCTCTCTTTCTCATTCTCTCTTTCTCTCTCTCTCTCTCTCTCCCTCTCTCTCTCTCCCTCCACCTTCTCTCTTTTCCTCTCCCTTCATACCTCTCTATCCTATCTCTAATCTGTATATGATATGATATTTCTGTGTATCTTCTTTATTTCAATGTTGTACGTTTTTTATAATAAAGATGAATTAATAAAAAATCATTACAATGGGTAATATACAGACTTTTTCCTTCCTTCTTTCTCGCATCTGTGTATACTTCTAGAGTACAAAATCACAATCCCACTGGATGATACAATTTATGAGGAATAGATAAAGTGCACATCCACAAATAACAATCTATTTGATCTCTCCAAGAGCACTTGATCAGATGCAAAGGAAAAAGTATGATTTGATGCCATAAATCAAGCCAAATTAAATTCTTGAAGGCAAATAAAGTCGAGAGCGAGTATCAACACTTGCGATGAGAGTGGTGGGTGGCAATAGAACAAAACACACACGCTCTGCAAGGCAGTAAAATATTATCTAGAGTTGCAAGCTCCGCTTTAGATCCCACTATTTTCAAAATTTGATTCATTTTATATGATATTGATTTATTAGTTGAGTCAACTCTTACCAGCTTGATCAAATTTGTTCCTTTCTTTTTCCATCTTCACTTCTCCTCCCTCCAGTTTTTTTCTCCTTATCCACTTCCTCTCCAAACGTCTTTGTCTATTTGCCTCTCTCTCTCTCTCTCTCTCTCTCTCTCTCTCTCTCTCTCTCTCTCTCTCTCTCTCTATCTATCTAATCTATCTCTCTTGTTGATCTCTTTCTGTCTGTCCTTTACTCTCCTTCCCCATCTATTTTCACTACTTTATCACTCTCATTGTGGAAAAAAGAAAATATGTGTATGTCTCATTGTTTATTTAGAAGGTCACAACGTCTGATATAATTGATACATAAAGAAATTTTAGTGGCAATTTGATGGATAAGTCTGGGCCCTTTTTAATACCATTGCCATTGCAAGCAAGCCAATAAAATTGCAGGTGTATTGTGAAGTAGGCTCCAAGCTTCCACGGTGTGTGGGATATATTCCCTCCCTACCTTCCCGAATTCTTCCGCTTTTCATTTCTTTCTCTACCAATTTACCACATATAGTTCACAGACTCAGGACCACCCCGAGGTTCTAACCAACACCTTTACCAAAAGAAATATGAAAATGATTAGGTCTGACACTCATAAACTATGTTATAATACCTGTTATGCAGTTTTATTTCAACTGGCTATCAATCATAACTCTACCATTAAATTAGACCAGACATACTGACGAAAGGAAACTTACCATAAACTGTATATACAGAGTGTAGGAGGTTTGAAAGCACTCTCTTTTACAGTGTCTTTTTATATTTAGTTTTTTCTTTTATGTTATTCACTTTGATTGGAATATACAAAAAGGAGAGAGGTAGTTCAATTGAGAAAAAACACAGGAGTTGCTTCTATGTCTATGTAATGTGATAAAAAAGTCACAATTCAATATCATTTAATTTACTATCAAAATACCTATAAGAGTGAAAAGAAAGAATATATATATAAAAGATACTGAATACTTTGGTGCAGATATCATTAGAGTTTGATACAAAAAAACCAGAGTCCTTATCATACCAAAAAATAATATCCAAACAGTATCCTTACAAGAATTTCAGGCAAATATTTTGCAAGTAATTTGCCCACAAATGAGCTGTGAGTGCTCTGCTCCTCTGGCATATCGAAAATAAATATATGGGACTAAGGGAGCCTTTGACAGATAAATAGATATATGGCTGGATTCCTGTTCAAAGAGGAAATGAATTATAGCAGTAAACAGAAAGGCTCCATGTATCCTATGGAAGGCATAGATGGAACTATACACCCATGAAAGGGGGGGGGGAGCTGAGAACACAATATTTGCTTTTTATGTTCAAGTGAAAAATGTCAGATTTTTCAGACCTGCAAATGATGGATATAATGTGGCATATTTCTTGCATGGTATTGTCATTAAATTATTGGACCTTTATATCAGATTCACATCTTTCTTATGACTTGAATGTTAAAAAATGAAATTCTCTCTCTCTCTCTCTCTCTCTCTCTCTCTCTCTCTCTCTCTTGCTATTTGTCTTGTTTTGTTTTTGTTTTTGTTTTGCAATCAAATGTAGGCCTTGCATTCTTTATATTACTACCATCAGAGTCCTTCTATAATACATCAACAATGTTTAACAATATTCATTTTGGACAGTTTTATGTCATGGATAAACTGACTGGAAAGAAAGTGACCTTCAGAGTGACCTCCAATGAGGACAAGGACACTAGACATCATACCAAATTGAATAGACTTTTATGGTCAACAATTTACAGTGAGTGAGGTTTGGGTGGATTGGTGACCATATAATGAGAATAGCTTAAGGCTACAATATCTTTCATCAAGTCTCCCCCCCCCCTGAAATTATGTGTACACTACTATATCATGAGCTTATGGTTTAACACTGTAACAGCGATACTTCTACAAAGGCAACTTTTCAAGAAAATAAAATTATTGATCAATAGGAATAGGGGATAATGATGAAGAGAAATCCAATCAATACAGATAATTAAAAAAAGATTATAAGCTATTTGATAACAAGGGTACAGCTTATGGAAGAAAAACCTTTCACAGATTAAGAAAGAAATCGGGTCAATATGTAAAGAGAGAAAGAGAGAAACAGAAAGAAAGATAAGATGAAAGATTACTGCTTCAAGATGCCACCTTTACTAAAAATAATTCTTAAAGAGCACTCAAAAAATTAATTACTTTGATAGAAAGAGAGAGAGAGAGAGAGAGAGAAATAAAGATAGGAGTGATAAGCTATACAAGGAGAGAAGGATTTGATAACTATAAATGTGTGGAACTTTAGAGAAATCACCAGTATTTGATGTCCATAGTGATAGTACAAGCAATCTGTGAGTAAACACTCTATTTATTTATTTATATTTATTTATTTACAGTTTTATTCATACAGGACAGTATCTTGATTTTATCTTTCAATATTTTCAAATCATTATGAACATGCCCTTCACAGGATAAAATATAAACACGCATATATAATGATAACAAATAAAATCCCCAGGATAAAAACATTTCCCTTTCTATTTATGGAATAAAGATTGCTTCCCTGAATGATAGAAAGATAAGATCTTTCAAGTTGAATTCATGCAAATCATGTGGACAAAAATGTGTTTGTCTCTAATGGAGTGTGACATCTCTGAACTCTAAGGTCATGATCAAAGCTGATGTCAAAGATAAGATGAATCAAAAGATACAAACTTTCCTACGCATCTATCTATCGTGTCACGCTAAGTGAACAGTTCCTAATTTGATGTGTTCATGAAGTAGTGGAAATATCTTGTTTTGACATCATAAGTAGATTCAGAGTTGAATAAAGCAGTGTTGAATTCAGTGTATATTTTTCAGTCACATTGGTACTTATAGAAGCAAGTTTCAACTCTGTTGTCAAAGAGAACATTTGCAAGTGGCAACCAATCGGAACAAAAGTTTTTGTTTAGATTGCTTAAAGCCAAAGAAAAACACTTCTAAAGTTTTAGATCCCAGTACATTCCTGTTTAGGATTGAGAAGGGAATACTTAAAGATAAATTTTCTGTTATCTTCTTTGTTTTGTAAAGGCACCTTCCTGATGCCTTAAGAGTAAAACCATTCATTTTTCACTTATTCTTTGGAATATTGTTATAAATTTGATAACATTATAGTTTACATAATTATCTGTCATTTAAAACTGAACTTATCTTTCTTCAAATTCTGAAACAATGATGTGCAAATGTGGGTTACTACCTTTAACTCACTGAGCACAGTTCAATTTCAGTCATTATAACAAGCATTTTCCATAGACTCCAGTCCAAGTTATCTCTGGCTTAGTGTTCAATGGGTATAATGTAATGGTGTCATTTTCTGCCTCCTGTCAGTGAACTTCTGCTTGATTCTAATTCATGTCTTCCGAAACTGCCCCGTATCACATTCATGCTCAAACTAACGTCTTTATTAACATCAGAAATAATCCTAACGGCTTCCCACCACTTCAATGCAATAATTTTTCTGAAGAGTGAAGGGCCATTACAGATAAAATGAAGCAATTAAATACTGTTGAACTAATCCAACAACATAAAAATGATGATTCACGTCTTGTGAACTTGCCGAAGATGAAATAAGAAGTAAGAAAACAGGCTGTAGCACTTGAGAGTAAACTGAACATTTAGTTTAAGAATTACATAACATAAAGGAGGTGATCTATGTTAACTGAAGCCTTTTTTTTTTTTCTTTTTTTTTGCAAATACAAACATCTCAACTGGTAAAATTATTAGCTATTCTGAGACTTGCTCACTCTTGAAAACATCAAAGGAGTGCGAATAAACCAGAGGGGGAAACAAAGTCTCTTGACTTCCGTTGTACCTTAGATTTGACCAAACTGCCCTTGATAGATTAGAAACCTTCAGGCAGGCAAGCTATTAGTGTGAAGAGCCCAAATGAATCATTAACGTTTGTATAGATTAATTAATGCAAATGAATTCAGATGAAAGCGTAAATGTCTCCTATCCTGAAGCTCTATAAACCAATGATTACAGTGAAAGGTATGATTCAGCTTTTAAGCCTTCCAGAAACAAATGCAAAATATGAAATAATTTGAAAATTGGCCATTCAGAATGAAATCTCAACAAGGTGATTCTTACTTAGAGAAGTTTTATCCTCTGACCTCCAGTGTAGATCAGCACATTGGTAGCAAGTTATTTTGATTCAGCTTTTAAGCCTTCCAGAAACAAATGCAAAATATGAAATACTTTGAAAAATTGATCATTCAGAATGAAATCTCAACAAGGTAAATTCTTTATCCTCCAACCTCCACTATAGATCAGCACATTGAGAGCAAGTTAGTTTATTAACCCTTTGAATATGTGCCCATGATAACTCTGCTTGGGGTCTCTACTAGAGGTGACAACCCACTTCACCAAAGGCCGGCGAGACCGAAGGCCTGCGAGGTCGAAAATAGCAAATTGTAATCCTGCTCTAACCAATTCCTGTGCCAGAAAGAAGTTTAAAAAGTATTAAAGAGCAGCGGGACCTCCGGAAATGAGGACTAAACATGCTAAAGGAGACATAATTATTTTATATACCAATAGCGTATTATTTGTGATGAAAGAAAATACAATACGAGAAAAGTCGGCCTTGCGGGCCTTCGGTCTCGCGGGCCTTCGGTCAAGTGGGTGGACCCCCTACTAGAACATGTGTGTTATACCAAAATCAAATCGTGCTCAACGAGTTAATGATACAAACAAAACCTAGATGGGAAAAGGTTATAAGAAATAGATTGTCACTTGGGAGTCAAATGATTTTCTTCTTTAAAGGTTAACGAGGAAACAAAATTTATATCTCAGCTCTGTTTGATCATAAAACTGAAAATTGGCCAAGCACATCTAAAGGTAGAGGGTTTAAAGTGGAATATCAGCAGACAGGGAATGACATTCTGGTTTGTAATTGGCTGCTCTTACACAGCGGCAGTGAGACCAACCATCCAAAATATTCACTGTAAATTTTTATGCAGAAATAGTGAAGGATGGCCGGAGGGGCTCTAACGATCACCATCGAGAATTGATGATGGGATTGATTTTCCTAACACCAATGAGTTGGAACTCTCTGCGACATCAAATCGTCTGAGACCATTCCCTGAGACGAAGCCGGCCTAGAATTAAAGATGATGTCCTTTAGGCATTTACTTTGCCTCTGGACTTGTCTAAGCCAATGCTCAATCCCCAACACTGGACAATTTCCATACAGAAGCAGAATATTAAAGATTCTATGCATCATACTATATGATTCATCTTGAAACGCTATTCTTTGCATGTTAGGAGTAAGAAAGAAGATACAGTACAAGGCAAATGATACATCTCATTATAATTGATGAGGATAAGTCATTGGCACTGTGAAATAAGATTTCTAGACAAGAGTATACTATGATATATTGGTGCAAGCGAGATGGATCATTACTAATCAGATATAGCTCAAAGTCAAAAGCCTTTAGCCACAGTCTAGGGAAGGGTTAGTGACCCCTGTTACAGATTAGTCTGATACTCTTTTTCCTTCTCTCTTCCTCTTTTTCTTAATCTCTTCCCCCCCCCCCCCTCTCTCTCTCTCCCCCTCTCCCTCCCTCTTTCTTACTCTTTCCTTCTCTCTCCCTCTCTTTCTTTCTCTCTTTCTCTCCTTCTCCCTCCCCTCTCTCCCTCTTGCTTGCACCAATTCATTTTAAACATAATTGATATCCCATGCCACAAAAATCAAAGTAACATTAATGCTTTAAGCAAGTTTTAGAACATCATAAACTAAACATACATAACATAATGCAAATATTAATACAATGATTGATATTGTGAAAGGAAATCCAAGCAACAGGCAGAGAAATCAATTTGTCTGACAAAGCTAGGGAAGGAGAAGGAGCTGCTGAACGGGTGAATGACCCCCATCACTTCAAAGACAGCTTTTCTCATTTTGCATCTTTATTTCTCTTTTCTCCCTCTTTCTCTCCCTCCTTCTATCCACAGATTACTCATTTCTCTCTACCTTTCATCATTTAGCCCTTTTACTGTCTAATCCATCGGCCATCCAGTCCATACTGGTGTGTGAGTTGATGGATTTCTTTCTACCAATCCCCTTGACAGGTTATTATGTACTGAGTTACATATGATGGATCACCCCTAGCTAGACCCTAACACTCATTGGTGTGTCTGCTCATTGGAAGGTATAACAGCCAAACCCCATCAAAACCTCTTTTATGCAACAGAAATGAACTTGAAGAGGGAGTTCATTCAGGCACTTCAGCTGTCAGGGTATATTTACAGAGGAGAAGCAAGTTTGGTGAAATTATGACAGAAAACTGCCTGCACTTCTGTGATACTTTCAGACGATAATCACGAACAATTATTATTGGTATTGATAAAATCAATGATTGATTCTTGCCTGTAAAAGATATTTTTTACCGGAAACACTATCTGTTTCACAATCAGTCTGATCTATAGGGTGTAACTGAATAAAACAACACACCTCAAGACACAAAATCAATTATAATCCTAGCTTTCAATGTCAAACATTGGAGGCTTCAAATCAATCTGCAAATGATTCTAAGAATGGTATACAGATAATAAATCATTATCAGGCATCTAAACATTCAATCATTCCTTTATGCAGGACTTACAGTAATATAACAATAGGCTTCCTACAAGAAATGAGATAGGTATAGTTGAACTCAGACACAGTTTTGATGAATACGGACAGGACAAGCCAGATCAATGACTAGCTTCAAGTATACTAGGTCAAAATCAAGCAACTGAAAATCAAAATAGAAAAGGGATATTAATGGATTTCTTTTTGCCTCCTCTTAAATGTCAAGTTTAGGCCAGGGTTATAACATCCGTGTAAAATTTCAAGCCTCTGTGGTATGAAGCAATGTATAGCTATTGCTATACCATGCTATACATATTCAAGCTGGACCACGCTCAAGTAAAAATATTCTCTGAGTTTTGAAAGACATACAGATAGAAAGAGAAATGCAGAGACTGAGGCGACAACACTTTCCCTGTTGAAGGCATTGGTTAACATTGTTATGATTTTTAAAAATCTTGTTTTGTTACTTGAAAATGGGATAAACATAAGGGTTATAGTGTAAAAATACCAGTCTGAAATTTTCAAAGTATAATATCCACAGGAAGTATGTTTAAATATCAAAAATGTGAACCAATGTTTGAAAACTATACGAGGGTCGGTTGCACAGAATAGACATAAGGAGTGTGCATGCGCGTATGACTCACCTTACCGTATCACGCGGCGGGAGGCACATAACGGCATTTTCAAATTCAAGCAAAGTGGTCCTCTTAGTGATTGTCTCGTGAGACGAAGGATAATAAAATCGCCGTTTGCGTCTAACTTACACTTTTTCATTCCAAATTATGGTTGGCTTCAGGTTTTTTTAGTACAAATACAAGTACTCATACACATGTTTCATCTTAGTTTGAGAATTTTTTAAATCAGCTACTCACAAAGTTAGCCAATGCCTTTAAGATCAACTCTTTGGTAAAAAGAAGTATCAGTAGTATGATATTTCTTCTTGCTATGATGGAATAAAAAAATGGGTAAGGAATGGTCCTATCAGAAAGTGATCCAATCTGAGAAAGGATAGATGATTGCATTGCTCTGAATGGAGGAATCTTCATCTATTCTGTAATTTCTCAAAAACTTTTAATTCACTTGTATACAGCAAATTAAAAATGTCACTGTTGAAGCTCAAGAATAATAATCAAAATGCTGCTATGTTACACTGGGGTGGATGGCATAATGACACTGTAGCTATGTCATCCCTAAAGCCAGTCTGGGGAAGAGAAAATGCCAGCCTCACAGCTATTATCTTAGAAAACCCTGTGAAAACAAATGAATGCATCGTGGCTATATCATTGCAATCGATAGACATAGGAACACACCTAGGGGTTTATTGGGATGCTGAGTTACAAGCCTATTGTAGGGAAGAAGCAATTGATTGGTGATGGGGGAGTGGTAGAGTAAAAGAATACAAGGTAAGATGAAATAAAATAATACAGGGAGAAGAGAATGATTTGATGAAATAAGTTTCAATAAGAAAGAACAATAAACATCATGCAGATAGAAATATATATCTATTTTTGTCATTGATTTAATACAAAGAGAAAATGGAGATAGAGTCAGAGAAAAACAACAGAGAGAGGGAGAGAGATCACTACATCTAAATAGAAATGTGATAGAGGACAATGAAATAGAATGATAGAATATGAACTGAAAGAGAAATATAAACAAAGAGGGAAAGAGAGAAAAGGGGAGGCGAGTAGAAAAGGGATTGAATAAATAAACACAATTTAATGTATCAAAATGTGTCACACTGCAACTAGTATTCATACTTCTCTTAAGTTCAAATTCCTTATCTCCACAGAAGTTCAAGTTCAAATTCCTTATCCCACTGCCTTCTCACAATGAGACATAGCTACAAACAATCCTATAAGCAGCCTTTTCCATTGAATCAAAGCTACATTAAGATGACACTGATCGTCCCTCTGGAACCTGAGTGCACTTTTAGCGCACCCCTGTCTTCAACAAAACTACTGCAAGAAAAATATGAGGCTGGAATTAAAGCTAAAATCGGCAAACATGAGGAAAATTCAAGGAGCATTTTTTTCTGTGAGTAAAAAGTATAGGACATCCTTTGGTGATACAGTGAGGAATGTGCATCTCATTATGAATATGAAACAAGTCATAAATCATTTAGAGATGGTACACAACATGACAGGGTTAGACATTTAGAAACAAAAAGAGAAGGGAAAGAGATGAGAAGAAAAAAGAGAGCATAAAGAGAAGAGGATAGTCCAATGTCAATTAGAAAAGACATATGAAACTAATGATCTCTGAGTTTGTTTTAATATATTAATATCTTCAGATGACAGAACCTCGGAAGGGACAACAAGCATGCAAAAACCCAAGTGCTGCTTTAAAACAGACATGTTCACCTTCCATGTTAATACATAAGGAGGCTAAAAACCCAGCACAGTCACGCAATATCCCCGGATCTCAAGCGAACATTCCCACATGCTTACTTGCCTTCTCCCCTCTCTCTCTCTCTCTCTCTCTCTCTAATGCGTTACATCTCTATCATCTACTGACAGACAAAACATTTAAGGATCATTATTTCTTTCATCAGGTCCAATCGGTGCCAGGTGCCGGCTAAATCCTAGTTTTGTCACTGTCTTCCCCAATTTGGAGCTACATCAGGTTCTAATGAAGGAACATTAGCCTGTCTCGGGGTAAAGCTAGTTCATGTATCACACTGCCTTTCACAATCACGTCAGGATACCAGCCTCATTTAATTGCTGATATCATCGTGGTGTACTGGCACCTTGGTGCTTCAAACACTGGGTCTCAGATTCAATATTTGATTTTCATCACTCATCTTGCCAGTTTTCGAAACTGTCAAAGGTTTCTCCAAACATTAATTTTTTGAAACTGTCAAAGGTTTCTCCAAACATTCTTCGTTCAAACTATTGTTAGCTTATCTATTTCATCCCTGTCTTTGACTTGAGCTTTCTGCTTTCTCAATACAATTCTTCCCAAAATCATACAATATCAAATCTGTACTTTCCACCTTAGGTCATCAAACTATGAGATAGTTATAACCCTAAAAGTTCTATTTGAACTAATGGAGATGATTTTCTTGTCATTCATGTGCATTTTCAATAGGTTTACTTTACATTTAATCTAAGGCTTAATCTTGCAACAGTTTTACTGATTCATCAAAATGAAGATCACTGTCAAACACCTTTGAAACAGAGCGTGTATCTTGTGGAAAAGAGTTATCTCCTCTTCATTCTTGCTATCTCAATCATTACCTCAGTTCACTACCAAAATCACTCAGTTGCATTATTGAAAGTGACAAGCATGCACATGAACTGAAAGTAATATCCAAGGGATGCTCAAATTCAATAAAAATCAAGTTAAAGCTAGATATTGATGAATACTATTTAAGAAACAGCAAGCTTGGGGTTTGCCAGTGCTACCAACCACCAGGCCCTCTCTGAATCATCACAAAATGACAGCTGTCTGACTTTGACAGGGTAACAAATTTATCACATAACTATGAAATGAAAGTATGAATTCATCAACTTTCCTACAGAGGCGTCATACATTGTCTTTGCTACTTACGAGCATGACGAACCGGTCTGGACTCGCACCCCACCGTCTCGTAATTGAGGTATCCGAGAAAGAGGCATTCTGGAAGAACGCAGGTGATGGGAGAAGATGTTGCTTGACGAGCATCACTTATCTTGCGCTGCATACATCTAGTGTAACTGTTAGTTTAACTAGCATGACGCCCTCGCAATTGACTAGGAGGAGAAGAGGGGTGGGCTTACACGCTCTCTTGATTAACGCTGCTCATCTCCATGTGGTAAAATATCACAGCGTGTACCTTACCAAGAGACAACGCCAAACCCGCCTTACCTTCTCCCCACTCACTATCTCTACTACTCTGGAGATCAAGCTTACAACCTGGCCAGACCGATAACGAGCAGGAGGGGAGAAAAAATAAAACATCAACAGTGCAGAGTCAACTGCAAATAGGAGGAGACAGTGACAGAGATGGAGAGAGAAGGCAATTAGAAAGTAGCGTTACAGCTGGGAGACTGTGAGTGGAGGCAGAGGGAAGCACAGCGGGGCAGGACCGTAGATGAAGGTGACATACGACTGGATTGGTTTTGACATTGCTGGGGTAGATACAGAGGTTGAGTGAAATAAATAGGTGATGCCTGGTAGGCATGCTAGACACCCATGGTATGTTCGCTTCTAACATGGCAACAAAAAGATCAGGTAACGAACTGAAACTTGGAAATCTAGCACGACATGAAATGCTGAGTTGATTAGAATGCCATATTAAATTAAGGTCTTCTAAAATTAGCAAGAAGAGTATACTGATGAGGATTTTCCATATGATTTTTTGTTAACTTTATTGATAATGAAATGCATGAGGACAAAAATAAATCAAAGCTAATACAATTAGTACAGGTGTAAAAGTTAAATGAGTTACTTACGACAATCTTTAGGAAGTCAATTCTGAAAATGACTGCAAAAAGTCCTCTCTTAAAAGTGGTCTCCATTAATCCTCAAGCCATGTTGTTCCCTCTTCATGCAGAGCGTACTATTATCAAGTTGTTGTTTAGCACTTGACTGGTGAGAAGTTGTGACCAAAGCAACAAGGTCATGTACTTGAGACTTCCTATCCCTATTACTGGCCTCCTTCAAGTGATGTTCCCTACTCCAATGGGATAACGGAATGCACAATTTCCTTTCCTGCCCCCCCCCCCACCACAAAAAAACAACAACTTACAACAGACAAAGATAGAAAAAGCAAAAGAAAAAAGACTGGAGAACTCCTCAAACCAGGTAAAGATATTGATTGAAAGTAATATTGGAGATACATTGCAGCCCATGGGTGATGTTCCAAAGGAAAACCAAATTATAATCTCATTATTGAAAACAGGTTTCCAATCTCAAGAGCAAAGGTGTCTAGACTTAAAGCCTATCTCTAGTTTTGACATTAAACTGATCAAGTATAGTCTCATATTGTCCATCTTGCATGAAAGATATATGTGTGAAATTGTGTGACATTCCTTCCATGAATTCCGACGAATTTTAGTGTAAATGTATGAGTGAAGCACAATATAATGGTCACACTCAGCAGTAGGCTCTGACACTTCCACGCTGACGAGCACAGCGAAAAAAACACACAACGATTTGATGTGTACATGCAGGGAAATGGAACTCCCATTGGTTTTATTGTGTGATGCTCCATTGACAATGTTTTCAGGGGGTCCAAAAACTAAAGGTTTGACAATTTGATTGCAAAAACACACACATACAAATGAGTTTTTATTCAGTATCCTATACATCATAAAGGTTTTATGATACCAGTCTCTCATCTCATTGGCAATGAAGTATATAGTGAAAGATACTTTTCTGAATTACCAAAACTATAGACCAGCTTTAAAGTACATTTGCAGAAAACTACTGACATTATATGTCATAAACTTACCTTTGTAGAGGGAACTCTGCTGACATACCTAAACCTTAATAACTGCACAAATACCAATTTCATTTTTCATATCTTTAGGTAGATTTTGTCACTGTAAACAGGTTGTGAAAATAATCCATTTAGTGCCATTTCAAGGAAAGAATCACTAATTAACCCCTTGGCTGTGAGAACCAAGTAGCTACTCTATAAGTGTATCAGAATTGGGGAATTCAGTGGTCAACGAGTTAACAAATTGATTTAAAAAGTGAACTGAGGATATTATTCACTGTACCCCTCATCATAAGAAAAAAAATTCACATTATCATGCTATCACTGCTTCCCTTTTTAAACCTTTGAAAGAGAGGAGACATAAAGGAAGGTACCTAATAACATTAGGCTAATGTATTTTCCTGTGGGAGCATTTTCTGTTATCTTATCAGACTTGACAAACAAGTTATCTCATAGTGGCTCTCTTATTAAATGAATAGGAAAGCACAACTGAAGGAAATGCCCAAGTTTCCACACAATTGGATTTATGAAGACTTCTAGGTGGAATGTAATTGCTGCTCTGTATTACTGGATGTGGTTAGAAACTATCAAGTTGTTCCCAAGGAAGATGGATTAAACATCTATGTTTGAAGCACATACACTTTCACTACAATCTGATCGTGATAGCATGCAGAGTTGAAATAGAATGTGAAAAGCATGAGTTGTCAATCCATAGATAACTCTGGAGATACTTTAGTATTGGAAGAACAATGTTGATATTTTGCTACGTCCTGAAAGAACTGAACAATGGAAAAGTCGTTACAAGCAAGAGTGACAGATCATCTTGCCATCAAATATATCAGTTTTGACAACTAAACTGCTCAAAATAAGGGACAACTGATATGATATGTCTTGAAGATTAGAACTAACCATCTTCCTCTCTAATGAGAATGCGAGTTGTCAAGTAGTCTTTTTAATCATACCTTCAGGCTCTGCAGTACTTATATACAATCATTCATTCACTGACATGACAAAAATAAAAAAGTTTTGTAACTATTTATTACCCTTACATAATTATTTCATGTAGGAGTCTATCTATATTTTATATTTGGGCTTTATGTTCTTTTTCAGTGACATCATAAATCAGCATTGTAACCAAAAAGTCTGGTTTCTGAGACCACTCTTGAAATGGAATATCTTCAGTCAGTCTGTGGAAGAAATTGCTGGACAAAGGATTTGGACTTAGTTAAAGGTGATGAAGATAGATCTTATGAGTTTACCAGTGAGTCTAAGAAGTCACTGACTTCAGAACTATCTGGTTAACCCATTGACAGCCTTCTGCTTAGAAAGAATGAAGATACAACAGGGTTTATTAGAGGCAGAGGAATGACCGAAAGCTCCTACACATGTCACATAAGCTGCCTTCCTGAACATAGAAATGGTCAATTGTCTTCAGTGTCAAAATAACTGATATCTGTTTAGAAAAAAAGCTGCTGAAAGAACAAAATATGAGAATAGGAAGATAGCCTAACTGGTAGTTATATACATTCATAAAAAACATCTCAAAAGATGGGGAATGAAATGATAAAGATAAAGCAAAAAAATCAAAGCATACACCCACTCATACACCTGATAAATAAAACATGTAAACTGGTTTATATCCATTTCTTTTTAAGAAAAAAAAACCCCTCCACATTGCAATCAGAAATTCAACAATAAGACATTAATGATTACTTCTGAATTATAATCACATTATCATAGCATAAATTTGCTCACTGAGTAATTGGTTTCTAAAAGTCCTACATCACAGAATTCCAAGGGTTCCATTTTACCCGACATCTGATCATGGTGAATTAGAGGAATTTAAGTGAAACATCCCTCCCCTCTTATCAACCCTGGAATGATGCAATATATTGCATCTGACAAGCTGCCAACGTTAGATCTAGAAAAGATTAATTTTGAGGAATCGTTTTAACTAATCCCCTAAAGTTCATGGAGGAATGATCAATATCTTATTCTCTTTTTTTCCTCTCAAACTGTTTAAGCTGGCAGGTTTTATCTCCTCTCAGCTGATTGATTAAAGGGTGAATTTAAGGAGAAAATTCACCCCACAGGGTCAGATTATGATAGTTAGCACAAATTTGCAATCAAAGCTCAAAGCAGTAGTTTACTCCAGTGACATTGGGGATTCTTGAAGTCAAATCTGTGGAAATGCCTGTGGATTTCACAACAGCCTGAGAGGTTTTACAGACATTAAGTGATTTATGGTCCAACAAAACCTTAAGTATATATTTAAAAAGTATTATATCAATTTCATTTCATATGATTTCAGTTATAATCCACATTACAATAGTTTTGAAAGATGAATTAAGCTGAAAGAAATTTGAGTGCGGCATATTTTTCTTTCAGTTGAGTCATATCCTAATCGTAAAATTTATGAGCATATTAATGCTATAAGAGGAAATGCTTCACATTGTTCCAATAAAGTCATGAAATATCTTAGTCATCAGGAATCAATAAATCATTTAAAAGGACATAAATCTTAACTGACTTCCACAGAATGACTGTTACAGTCCAAGAAAGCAAACCTCAATCAAATGAAGCGAAAAACAAGTCACAACAGTAGTGTCCCCTTTCTAATCCCAAAACACTAATTCTCATTAAAAAAACTGGCACATAACATCCCTGGTGAAAACAGCATACAGTCACTATAACACCTCCTGAGACCATGTCGTTTGAACCATCCCGTCATCTGAAACACCATCATTTAATTTATTAGGTATTATTTCATATTCTAACAAAACTGCACAAGAAGGGAATCGCATGACTCCTATGTTAGGTGTGAGAAAAACCCACTGTTCGGAGAGTGATTTGTGTTCTGTAAGCTGAGATGGCTCTATTCGCTTCTAGCCTGCCGCTCTTCGCTGTTTAGAGCCGATGCCGACATTCCAGTGAAAATGAATGTTGTAGCTTACAGCTGTAGCACAGGGATGACTCTCGGATTGAAGTGTCCGGTTAGGTTTCAAATAAATGGGCAATGTTATGCATCGTTGTGACTTGGGGGTGTTATTCAGAGAGGAGAGGCAGGCACATTCATCATATTTAAGATAGATATGATTGGATGATGGTGATGACCAGGGGGTAGTCAAAGAGAATAATGAGAGCCAAATATAGAGACAAAAGACATGTATGCAATGAGGAACCTTGACTAATTTTGCATAATATCAAACAAAGAGGGGAAAAATACATAAAGTGTGTTAAGGCCAAGTCTGTTTTCATGTTAATCATAATATATGTAGGATCTACATGGTTTATATCATATATAAATCTCCTTCGATACTTGCACAAAGAGGAAACCTTTGTAATAAAACCAAGGATATCATATGATGTCAGGAGCAAAGGGATGATGTATCACAAGAGCAGTTAGTTTCTATATTCCAGAGAACAAAGAAGAGATACAAGGCAAATGCAATTAAACAGTTTCCTACTGAATTCTCTATTCCCATACACTTAAACCAGGGGCCTACTAGTTCCAGTAGGCTATGGGGTTAATTTAATTCCATATTCTATTCTCTGCATATGATAATGCAGATCCTGCTAACAAGACCAACCTATCACTCTGTAGACTAAACCAGCTTTCAAAAGATATGTATGAATTCACTGACCTCAAAACATCTTACAAAGCCAGTACTGGTAATGCACTCATTGTTAATCCAGAATCTTTTAACAGATATACCTTATCCACATTTCCATAGTAACCAAAGATGGGGAAAGTCTTTCAGTTTGGGAGACAGTGTGGATGCATTGGTCAGGGGATTATGACCAATCCAGATAACCAAGGATGCACCATGGTCACTAATGATGATCACCATAGCATCCGGAGGAGCTTGTGGGACTGAGATGGATTGGATGATGAATTTGGGTGATCAGAGAGACAAGAATGGACGTGAATGAAGAAGTGAATTGAATTAGTGAGAGACGGAATGATTGAAAGCCACATAGGGTAGAGATGAAAAGATGGACATAGAACAGGCCATTTCAATATGAAGAAGATATTGTCAAGGAATTATACCAAATAAAGAAAACTATGGAAGATATGGATAGGAATGACTCGATTGAATTAATTCCATGTACTGGAAGAGACAGAGACGAGAGCGAAGAGAGAGAGAGAGAGAGAGAGAGAGAGAGGAGAGAGAGAAGAGAGAGAGCAAGCAGAGGAGTAAACGACAGCAAGATGACAGGAGAGTCACTCATGTCAAGACGAAAGTTTGTGATTTTTATCAATACTGTCATTTGTGCTGGAGCAAGGGTGTCTAGTCCAAACAATGATTGATTTTTGAAGAAACTAAAATTACAAGGGTTAGAAATTCTGACCTGCAATGACTTTGCCCATCTTTTTCATGTTCTTGTTTCCCCTCTCTCTCTCTCTCTCTCTCTCTCTCTCTCTTCTTTCTATGTCTCTCTTTAATGGTGAAAACTGGTATTCATCTCATAAGAATTAAGAAAGAATTTTTTTTTTTTAATGATGTGTACACATGTGTAGCTATAAGGCTTTTTCCTTTTATTTTGCTCTTGTAGATTTGCAATTTCCTACTCATGCATGAAAAATGAAAATGAAAAATAAAAATAAATGCAATAATGATATCCCAACATTGAAACTGAATCAAATATAAACCAATGTAACAGCTAAGAAGTGTTTAACCCATGGAATGTTGAATTCTCAAACTTTCAAAGACTTAAAGGCATTGGCTAACTTTGTGAGCAGCTGATTTAAAAAATTTCAAACTAAGATGAAACATCTGTATGAGTACTTGTGTTTGTACTCAAAAACCCTGAAACCAACCATAATTTGGAATGAAAAACTTTGAGTTAGACGCAAACACACGATTTTATTATTTTTCATCTCAGAGACAAAAAATAAGAGGACCGTTTTGCTCGAATAAAAAATACCGTTATCTGCCTTCCACCACGTGATACGCCAATACACACAGTACGGTCCGGTGAGCCATGCGCGTATGCGCACTCCTTACGTATAGTCTGTGCAACCGACCCTCGTATATTTTTCAAACATTGCTTCACATTTCTAATATTTAAAATACTTCCTGTGGATATTATACTCTGAAACTTTCAGACTGGTATTTTCACACTATAACCCTAATGTTTATCCCATTTTCAAGTAACAAAATGAGATTTTATAAAATCATAACAAGGTTAACCAATTTCTTTACTATATGAAAACCTGGTTTCCTTGGGGAAAGGGTTAAACAAGTTAAATCACTTCCTTCTCTATCTTTGTATGGTGGAGAGGTGTAAGTGATGGGAGCACTCCTTCATTCAAGACTAAAATAATCTGTATCTTTACATCTTTTGCCACAAACATGGAATCACTATTCCCGATCTCTCCTTGAAGCTAGCAGTGATTAATACTGATGTTGAGCTGAGAGGAAAGGATACTACCGATCGACATCGTCCATCCATGATTACTTCATGAGCTCTGTGGCGTTCCCTGATACAGGATGCCACTATTGATTGTGACGGTAGGAGAAGACAAACGGCTTGGGTTGCCTCGGCATGAAGGAGATCATGACATCACACACAAACTAAACATATCAACTACCTCACACCAAATGGGTACAGGCATATGAGGGTAGACTCAAAGGAAGGGTAAGGGAAGGGGTGATATACGAGTGCACAGATTAGTAAGGAAAATGAAGAGGCAATGCCCTCAACTGCCAAGAAAATTGTGTTTTGTGGTTGGGGTGACTGAAATTGTGCTCGGAAATTAATTAATGAACTGCACATAGGTTTCAAATCGAGTAACCATCTGATAGCCTGAAACTAGTAGCTATCTTGTAAGATGGGAAACTAAACAGTACAACAATGTCAAGATGGGTATAATAAGATGATAGGTATTGTTAGGAGGAAAACACAGAGGATGCAGCCAAGGAGATCGGAATCATGAGATGGAATATAATCTTAATCTACAATCACTGATGACAGACTCAATGGTGACAGGGACTAATGATGAATCCATCCTGAGATAAAATCAAAAGCACAGAATATCAGCTATAAAGAAATTATATTTTCAATACACATTTATTTTATAAGTATAGAACATTGCCAATCCTGCTGTTAGCGTAATACTCTAATCAATGAGGAAGTAAAGCTAGGCAAAGCATGTATCAATCAGAGATTTATCTTTAGGGAAAAAATCAAGGGCAATGGGGCGAAGTCATGCTGAAGAGGATACGTGAATACTGATCATGAATCAAAGTATGGCAGAATGAAAAAAAAATGTTTACAATAACTGCACCTAATCTCTTAAAGGTATTGGATAACTTTGTGAGCAGCCAATTAAAACAATTCTCAAAACTAAGATGAAACATGTGTATGAGTAGTTGTATTTGTACTAAAAAAAAACTGAAACCAACCATAATTTGGAATGAAAACTGTCAGTAAGACGCAAACCATGATTTCATTATTTTTTGCTCTCAGAGACAATAAATTAGAGGACCATTTTGCTTGAGTTAAAAAAACCCGTTATCTGCCTCCCTCCATGTGGTATGCCAATACACACAGTACAGTCTGGTGAGCCATGTGCGCATGCGCACTCCTTACGTATAGTTTGTGCAACCGACCCAATATATTTTTCAAACATTCGTTCACATTTCTAATATCTAAAAATACTTCCTGTGGATCTTATACTTTGAAACTTTCAGACTAGTATTTTTACACTATAACCCTTATGTTTATCCCATTTTCAAGTAGCAAAATGATTTTTTAAATAAAATTATAACAATGTCAACGAAAGCCTTTAACTTTTACAGTGGTTTGAATGGAAGATATGCAAATTTTTACAAGATTTGGAAAAACAGATGTCAAGTTATGTGATGTCAGTCAACCTCAAGAAGCAGATGCCTCTTTATAATCAAGGGCATCTTGAATCACATTTTCTAAAAGTCTGAACTCATTACCCCAACATCAACTTTATTCGTACCTGGTAAAAACTAAGCCGCTACTCTCCCTACATCACCTTTAGGTAATGGAGACCTGAATGAGCGTCGTTATTAAGAAACCCATGTCAATGCCCGCTATGTGACAAGACACCCCTGGTGAACTTTATCAATACCTTGGACAAGCAACAAACATGCCTCCATCACAGTCTCTAGCCACAAGAGAATCTCCTAACATTGATTTTTGCCTGCAATCGGAGCAAGTAGGAGCTTATATTGTAGCCCCTCAAAGGATAGAAACTTTCCACTGCAATTTTCATTAAGAGGAAGAGAAGACGGAAGATGAGAGATAGAGAGAGAAAAGGAATAGTAAGAGTAAATTGAGTATAGAAGGAAAGGAAGTACCTGCGATGTTCTCTATCTTGTATAACAAACTTTACACCATTAGAACAACATGTTCACTGCTAGGTATCATACTAACATCACCTTGTAACCCATTAGATGGGTAGATTCATTCCTACAATCTTATTCAGTTGTGACCGCTAGAACATTGCTGTGTTCTCAACGGAAGGAATGCAGTGTGAATTTAGAGACAGCCATTAGGGTTTCTAAATTTCCTCTGATAAAATGACAAGAGTGTAATGGAAGTATAACATGATCTGCCTATCAGTCCTCTCTATGATGATCTGCCTATCAGTCCGCTCTATGATGATATGAAGTAGATAACTGTAATATTACAGATTTGAGATTTGAGGTAAAGTTTAGTTTTAAAGATATATTTCAAAATGGAAAGAGGGAAGGAAGTGGTGAAGAAAGTAAGTTTCTGTGGAATCTAAGTAGAAAAGGAAACAAGAATAACAGGCATTTAGCTACCATACTGACTATACATTAACTTGAGGTATCTGATAACCAATATGGGTTAAACACCATTTTGCGGCAATCTGATATGGTTATTCTTAATGATTAGTATTATCATCAATCACGACCAATGACAACCCCATCATACCTATCTTTGCTTTGTTCTCATTCAGATACCACAAACAGTCACCACAATGCTACTTAATCTACCATCTCATACAGGTGGGTTGGTCTGATCTCTTCTTTACCTCATCCTCTTATTCAAATAAATCATATTCATAAATCCCCTCAGGCAACATGCAATTAGCTAGCAAATACGTCTACACACCAATTCCAAAGTTTTGATCAAGTAATAACTGTGTGTTGTTATGATTCAAGTTCTTCTTTTCATTCCAAATTGCTGCCAATTTTTGTTGGGTAGAGAAAAAATGATAAGTGAGTAATTTTGCAAGTATTTCAACAATACAAAGAAAAGAATTTATACTAATCCTTGCTATCATTTTTAGGAGTTTCCAAATGATCTTTGACATTGATGAGTTGTGAACAGAGGGAGGCACGACCTTCATGTGACCCATTTCTTTGTACTTGCCTCATCTCCCCTCTATAGATGCCTTAATGCATTTTTGTACAGCTCATTAATTCGCGTGTGATTGGCTCTTCAAATGCAATGTTCAAGAAGAGGAGAAGAAAAACCCTTTAGAAAATGGATCATTAACATCTATCCAGCAACAAGAAAAAAACCTCTAAAGAACAATGTGAAGACAGCCACACTACATGAGCCTCCAAAGCAAACGATTTGGGGTTTTCTAGTACCTTTTACTCTATTCAGTGTTCCTCTGGGCGGGTTTTGTTGTTGTAATCACCCCTGTGAAATTGGATAAAGCTTTCCTGGCTCCTTGAACTAATTAGGAGGAGCCAGATGAAATGACAGAATGCAACAAAAGAAAAGATATTCAAATCCATAGCAAACTATTTTTATGTCTCACTTTAACTGGAAGAATAGAACTACAGCCTTTAGGCTTGTTTACGTCGCATGCTACATTATGAAACATCTATATATTGCACCTGTATGACTCAATAACCCATAAAGATCTTCTGTGGCTTTATATCTCATTATTGTTCCCTCTCCTTTACTTTTTCTCTTTATCCCTCCTTTTTTTCTTTCTTTTTTTTTTTTTTTTTTTTTAAATTCTCACTCACTCTCTCTCTCTTTTAGATTTCTTTATGTCTCTGATATTGTTAAGTGTCATCTTACGTATGTCTACTATGCAAATCCGGTGGGGTTTTTTTTAATTCTTAAAATGGTTCTTCCATCATGAATTCAATATTATTTATACCTAAAATGGATCCCCTGCATTTATCTCCATCCACTTTTTCTGTATGCTTTAGAATTCCTAAAATAAATGCAGTGACAACCATTCAAACTGGAATATGACTGAGTTATACCATTCCACAAAACTAACAACATAATCAAGTAAAGAAGATACTCCTGCTGATAATGGTCCTGAGACAATCATCACCTTTGAGGGAACTTGTAGATACCACTTCTGCTACCAGGGTGTGGCATCATTTGATCACCATCTGCGAACTCTTTCTTTCATCATCGTTATCCTTTGAAGGGGGATTAATGGTTACATAATTCAAGAAGAAAAATTTTATAATTTTAAAAAATTTCACCACATACCTGCAAAGAAAGAAAGCAGCAGCTGATGACCCAGCCTGTGCTGACTGATGGTGCGAGTAGGTCTGAGATACGTAGCAGTACGCATTGCTATAGCTGCTGGTGTAGTAGTCCCTGTCACTGGACCAATACCAGAGGATGTTGTTGCCACGGCAGCAGGTATCTGATGCCTATCTTGAGGAGGTATATAGGTGAGACTCTGAGGGATGGTTGTGTCCTCCCCATGGGACCTCCATTGTTGCTGCCCCACCTCCAAAGTTACCTTTATGATTATGGAAATGGAAAAAAAAATCAACATCAATGCTACAGATTTCACACCACATTTCTGAAATGTACCAGAATTTCAATATCTGTAAATGATATGAACCTTTAAATGATTTACAGCACTGTAGGGTATGCCCAAATAAGGGGAATAAATCATTTTCACAGTATTTTGCTGTATTATCAAGATATATGGGATAACTTTCACTTTATGCTGATCACCTTGATTTACAATCATGTTAATCCTCCTGAAGAGTCTTTCAATCAAATTTTTCACACAAAATTACATTACCAGATCTACCGGTGTAATGGGCATAACTGATTATCTGCTGTGTGTTGGGAGTTCAAGTAAACAACACTAAATGCATTGTGACAGTTGGGCTGAGAAAAACAGAAACAAATGCATTCAGTGGCGGCTCCTCTAAGAGAGAC
>CM057152.1:6759868-6792006 GCA_029962745.1 Echinometra lucunter | reverse complement strand
CCTAAAAGTTCTATTTGAACTAATGGAGATGATTTCCGTGTCATTCATGTGCATTTTCAATAGGTTTACTTTACATTTAATCTAAGGCTTAATCTTGCAACAGTTTTACTGATTCATCAAAATGTCAAACACCTTTGAGACAGAGCGTGTATCTTGTGGGAAAGAGTTATCTCCTCTTCATTCTAGCTATCTCAATCATTACCTCAGTTCACTACCAAAATCACTCAGTTGCATTATTGAAAGTGACAAGCATGCACATGAACTGAAAGTAATATCCAAGGGATGCTCAAATTCAATAAAAATCAAGTTAAAGCTAGATATTGATGAATACTATTTAAGAAACAGCAAGCTTGGGTTTGCCAGTGCTACCAACCACCAGGCCATCTCTGAATCATCACAAAATGACAGCTGTCTGACTTTGACAGGGTAACAAATTTGTCACATAACTATGAAATAAAGTATGAATTCATCAACTTTCCTACAGAGGTGTCATACATTGTCTTTGCTACTTACGAGCATGACGAACCGGTCTGGACTCGCACCCCACCGTCTCGTAATTGAGGTATCCGAGAAAGAGGCATTCTGGAAGAACGCAGGGTGATGGGAGAAGATGTTGCTTGGCGATGCATCACTTATCTTGCGCTGCATACATCTAGTGTAACTGTTAGTTTAACTAGCATGACGCCTCGCAATTGACTAGGAGGAGAAGAGGGGTGGGCTTACACGCTCTCTTGATTAACGCTGCTCATCTCCATGTGGTAAAAGATCACAGCGTGTACCTTACCAAGAGACACAGCCAAACCCGTCTTACCTTCTCCCCACTCACTATCTCTACTGCTCTAGAGATCAAGCTTACAACCTGGCAGACCGATAACGAGCAGGAGGGGAGAAAAAATAAAACATCAACAGTGCGGAGTCAACTGCAAATAGGGAGGAAGACAGTGACAGAGATGGAGAGAGAAGGCAATTAGAAGTAGCGTTACAGCTGGGAGACTGTGAGTGGAGGCAGAGGGAAGCACAGCGGGGCAGGACCGTAGATGAAGGTGACGTACGACTGGATTGGTTTTGACATTGCTGGGGTAGATACAGAGGTTGAGTAAATAAATAGGTGATGCCTGGTAGGCATGCTAGACACCCATGGTATGTTCGCTTCTAACATGGCAACAAAAAGAGTCAGGTAACGAACTGAAACTTGGAAATCTAGCATGACATGAAATGCTGAGTTGATTAGAATGCCATTTAATTAAGGTCTTCTAAAATTAGCAAGAAGAGTATACTGATGAGGATTTTCCATATGATTTTTGTTAACTTATTAATAATGAAATGCATTAGAACAAAAATAAATCAAAAGCTAATACAATTAGTACAGGTGTAAAAGTTAAATGATTTACTACGACAATCTTTAGGAAGTCAAATTCTGAAAATGACTGCAAAAAGTCCTCTCTTAAAAGTGTCTCCATTAATCCTCAAGCCATGTTGTTCCCTCTTCATGCAGAGCGTACTATTATCAAGTTGTTGTTTAGCACTTGACTGGTGAGAAGTTGTGACCAAAGCAAACAAGGTCATGTACTTGAGACTTCCTATCCCTATTACTGGCCTCCTTCAAGTGATGTCCCTACTCCAACGGGAAAACGGAATGCACAATTTCCTTTGCTGCCCCCCCCCCCACAAAAAACAACAACTTACAACAGACAAGATAGAAGAAAGCAAAAGAAAAGACTGGAGAACTCCTCAAAGCAGGTAAAGATATTGAATTGAAAGTAATATTGGAGATACCATGCAGCCCATGGGTGATGGTCCAAAGGAAAACCAAATTATAATCTCATATTGAAAACAGGTTTCCAATCTCAAGAGCAAGGTGTCTAGACTTTAAAGCCTATCTCTAGTTTTGACATTAAACTGATCAAGTATAGTCTCATATTGTCCATCTTGCGTGAAAAGATATATGTGTGAAATTGTGTGACATTCCTTCCATGAATTCCGATGAATTTTTGTGTAAATGTATGAGTGAAGTACAATATAATAGTCACACTTAGCAGTAGGCTCTGACACTTCCATGCTGACGAGCACAGCGATAAAACACACAACGATTTGATGTGTACATGCAGGGAAATGGAACTCCCATTGGTTTTATTGTGTGATGCTCCGTTGACAATGTTTTCAGGGGTCCAAAAACTAAAGGTTTGACAATTTGATTGCAAAACACACACACACAAATGAGTTTTTATTCAGTATCCTATACATCATAAAGGTTTATGATACAGTCTCTCATCTCATTTGGCAATGAATTAAATAGTGAAAGATACTTTTCTGAGATTTACCAAAACTATAGACCAGCTTTAAAGTACATTTGCAGAAAACTACTGACATCATATTGTCATAAACTTACACTTTGTAGACGGAACTCTGCTGACATGCAATAACTAATATAACTGAAAAACAATTCATTTTTCATATCTCTAGGTAGATTTTGTCACTGTAAACAGTTGTGAAATAATCCATTTAGTGCATATTTCAAGGAAAGAATCACTAATTAACCCCTTGGCTGTGAGAACCAAGTGGATCCTCTACAAAGTGTATCAGAACTGGGGAATTCAGTGGTCAACGAATTCACAAATTGATTTAAAAAGTGAACTGAGAATATTATTCAACTGTATCCCTCGTCATAAAGAAAAAAAAATTCACATTATCATGCTATCACTTCTTCCCTTTTTAAACCTTTGAGAGAGAGGAGACATAAAGGAAGGTACCTAATAACATTAGGCTAATGTATTTTCCTGTGGGAGCATTTTCTGTTATCTTATCAGACTTGACAAACAAGTTATCTCATAGTGGCTTCTCTTATTAAATGAATAGGAAAAGCACAACTGAAGGAAATGCCCAATTTTCCACACAATTGGATTATGAAGACTTCTAGGTAGAATGTAATTGCTGCTCTGTATTACTGGATGTGGTTATAACTATCAAGTTGTTCCCAAGGAAGATGGATTTAACATCTATGTTTGAAGCACATACATTTCACTACATCTGATCGTGATAGCATGCAGAGTTGAAATAGAATGTGAAAAGCATGAGTTGTCAATCCATAGATAACTCTGGAGATACTTTAGTATTGGAAGAACAAATGTTGATATTTTGCTACGTCCTGAAAGAACTGAACAATGGAAAAGTCGTTACAGCAAGAGTGACAGATCATCTTGCTATCAAATATGATCAGTTTTGACAACTAAACTGCTCAAAATAAGGACAACTGATATGATATGTCTTGAAGATTAGAACTTAACCATCTTCCTCTCTAATAGAGAATGCAGGAGTTGTCAAGTAGTCTTTTTATCATACCTCCAGGCTCTGCAGTACTTATACACAATCATTCATTCACTGACATGACAAAATAAAAAAGCTTTGTAACTATTTATTACCCTTGCATAATTATTTCATGTTAGGAGTCTATCTATATTTTTATATTTGGGCTTTACGTTCTTTTTCATGACATCATAAATCAGCATTGTAACCAAAAAGTCTGGTTATCTGAGACCAATCTTGAAAATGGAATATCTTCAGTCAGTCTGTGGAAGAAATTGCTGGACAAAGGATTTGGACTTAGTTAAAGGTGATGAAGATAGGTCTTATGAGTTTACCAGTGAGTCTAAGAAGTCACTGACTTCAGAACTATCTGGTTAACCCATTGACAGCCTTCTGCTTAGAAAGAATGAAGATACAACAGGGTTTATTAGAGGCAGAGGAATGACCGAAAGCTCCTACATGTCACATAAGCTGCCTTCCTGAACAATAGAAATGGTCAATTGTCTTCAGTGTCAAAATAATTGAAATCTGTTTAGAAAAAAAAGCTGCTGAAAGACAAAATATGAGAATAGGAAGATAAGCCTAACTGGTATTTATATACATTCATAAAAAACATCTCAAAAGATGGAATGAAATGAAAAGATAAAGCAAACGAATTCAAAGCATACACCCACTCATACACCTGATAAATAAAACATGTAAACTGGGTTATAATCCATTTCTTTTTAAGAAAAAAAACCCTCCACATTGCAATCAGAAATTCAACAATAAAGACATTAATGATAACTTCTAATTTATCACATTATCATAGCATAAAATTTGCTCACTGAGTAATTGGTTTCTAAAAGTCCTATCATCACAGAATTCCAAGGGTTCCATTTTACCCGACATCTGATCATGGTGAATTAGAGGAATTTAAGTGAAACATCCTCCCTCTTATCAACCCTGGAATGATTCAATATATTGCATCTGACAAGCTGCCAGCGTTAGATCTAGAAAGAATTAATTTTGAGGAATCGTTTTAACTAATCCCCTAAAGTTCATGGAGGAATGATCAATATCTTATTCTCTTTTTTTCCTCTCAAACTGTTTAAGCTGGCAGTTTTATCTCCTCTCAGCTGATTGATTAAAGGGTGAATTTTATCCTTAAAATTCACCCACAGGTTCAGATTATGATAGTTAGCACAAATTTGCAAATCAAAGCTCAAAGCAGTAGTTTTACTGCAGTGACATTTGGGGATTCTTGAAGTCAAATCTGTGGAAATGCCTGTGGATTTCACAACAGCCTGAGAATTTTACAGACATTAAGTGATTTATGGACAACAAACCTTAAGTATATATTTTAAAAGTATTATAATCAATTTCATTTCATATGATTTCAGTTATAATCCACATTACAATAGTTTGAAAGATGAATTAAGCTGAAAGTAATTTGAGTGTGGCATATTTTCTTTCAGTTGAGTCATATCCTAATCTTAAAATTTATGAACATATTAATGCTATAAGAGGAAATGCTTCACATTGTTCCAATAAAGTCATGAAATATCTTAGTCATCAGGAATCAATAAATCATTTAAAAGGACATAAATCTTAACTGACTTCCACAGAATGACTGTTACAGTCCCAGAGAAAGCAAACCTCATCAAATGAAGCAGAAAAACAATTCACAACAGTAGTGTCCCCTTTCTAATCCCAAAACACTAATTCCTCATTAAAAACTGGGCACCATAACATCCCTGGTGAAAACAGCATGACAGTCACTATAACACCTCTGAGACCATTCGTTTGACCATCCCGTCATCTGAAACACCATTCATTTTTAATTTATTAGGTATTATTTCATATTCTAAACAAAACTGCACAAGAAGGGAATCGCATGACTCCTATGTTAGGTGTGAGAAAAACTCACTGTTCGGAAGATGATTTGTGTTCTGGTAAGCTGAGATGGCTCTATTCGCCTTCTAGCTGCCGCTCTTCGCTGTTAGCCGATGCCGACATTCAGTGAATAATGAATGTTGTAGCTTACAGGCTGTAGCACAGGGATGACTCTCAGATGACGTGTCCTGGTTAGGTTTCAAATTAAATGGGCACTGTTATGCATCGTTGTGACTTGGTGTTATCAGAGAGGAGAGGCAGGCACATTTCATCATATTTAAGAAGAGATATGATTGGATGATGTGTGATGACCAGGGGTAGGTCAAAGAAGATATGAGAGGCAAATATAGAGACAAAAGGACATGTATGCAATGGAGGAACCTTAAATAAATTTGCATAATATCAAATAAAGAGGGAAAAATACATAAAGTGTGTTAAGCCAAGTCCTGTTTCATGTTAATCATAATATATGTAGGATATACATGTTTATATCATATATAACTCTCCCTTCGATACTTGCACAAAGAGGAAACCCTTTGTAATAAAACACAAGGATATCATATGATGTTCAGGAGCAAAGGATTGATGTATCACAAGATCAGTTAGTTCTATATTCCAGAGAACAAAGAAGAGATACAAGGGCAATGCAATTAAACCCAGTTTCCTACTGAATTCTTAATCCCCATACACTTAAAACCAGGGGCCATCTAGTTCCAGTAGGCTATGGGTTAATTTTAATTCCATATTCTATTCTCTGCATATGATAATGCAGATCCTGCTAACAAGACCAACCTATCCACTCTGTAGACTCAACCAGCTTTCAAAAGATATGTATGATTCACTGACCTCAAAATCTTACACGCCAGTAATGCACTCATTGTTAATCCAGACTCTTTTAACAGATATAACCTATCCACGTCTTCCAGATAGACCCCAAGATGGGAAACTCTTTCAGTTTGGGAGCCAGTTGGATGCATTGGTCAGGGGATTATGACCAATCCAGATAACCAGAGGATGCACCATGGTCACTAATGATGATCACCATAGCATCCGGAGGAGCTTGTGGACTGAGACTGGATTGGATGATGAATTTTGGGTGATCAGATAGACAGATGGACGTGAATGAAGAAGTGAATTGAATTAGTGAGAGACGGAATGATTGAAAGCCCCACAGGGTAGGATTGAAAGATGGACAGAGAACAGGCCATTTCAATATGAGAAGATATTTGTCAAGGAATTATACTAAATAAAGAAAACTATGGAAGATGTGGATGGGAATGACTCGACCTGAATTAATTCCATGTACTGGAAGAGACAGAGCACGAGAGCGAGAGAGAGAGAGAGAGAGAGAGAGAAAGCAAGAGAGAGCAAACAACAGCAAGATGACAGGAGAGTCACTCATGTCAAGACGAAAGTTTGTGATTTTTATCAATACTGTCATTTGTGCTGGAGCAAGGGTGTCTAGTCCAAACAATGATTGATTTTTGAAGAAACTAAAATTACAAGGGTTAGAAATTCTGACCTGCAATGACTTTGCTCATCTTTTTCATGTTCTTGTTTCTCCTCTCTCTCTCTCTCTCTCTCTCTCTTTCTATGTCTTTCTTTAATGGTGAAAACTGGTATTCATCTCATAAGAATTAAGAAAAAAAAATTTTTTTTAATGATGTGTACATCTGTGTAGCTATAAGGCTTTTTCCTTTTACTTTACTCTTGTAGATTTGCAATTTCCTACTCATGCATGAAAAATTGAAAAATAAAAATAAATGCAATAATGATATCCCAACATTGAAACTGAATCAAATATAAACCAATGTAATAGCTAAGAAGTGTTTAACCCATGGACTGCTGAATTCTCAAACTTTCAAAGACTTAAAGGCATTGGCTAACTTTGTGAGCAGCTGATTTAAAAAATTCTCAAACTAAGATGAAACATCTGTATGAGTACTTGTGTTTGTACTCAAAAACCCTGAAACCAACCATAATTTGGAATGAAAAACTTTGAGTTAGACGCAAACCACGATTTTATTATTTTTCGTCTCAGAGACAAAAAATAAGAGGACCGTTTTGCTCGAATTAAAAAATACCGTTATCTGCCTTCCGCCACGTGATACGCCAATACACACAGTACGGTCCGGTGAGCCATACGCGTATGCACACTCCTTCCGTATAGTCTGTGCAACCGACCCTCGTATATTTTTCAAACATTGCTTCACATTTCTAATATTTAAAATGCTTCCTGTGGATATTATACTCTGAAACTTTCAGACTGGTATTTTTACACTATAACCCTAATGTTTATCCCATTTTCAAGTAACAAAATGAAATTTTATAAAATCATAACAATGTTAACCAATTTCTTTACTACAGGAAAATCTGGTTTCCTTGGGAAAGGGTTAAACAAGTTAAAATCACTTTCCTTCTCTATCTTTGTATGGTGGAGAGGTGTAAGTGATGGGAGCACTCCTTCATTCAAGACTAAAATAATCTGTATCTTTACATCTTTTGCCACAAACATGGAATCACTATTCCCGCATCTCTCCTTGAAGCTAGCAGTGATTAATACTGATGTTGAGCTGAGAGGAAAGGATACTACCGATCGACATCGTCCATCCATGATTACTTCATGAGCTCTGTGGCGTTCCTGATACAGGATGCCACTATTGATTGTGACGGTAGGAGAAGACAAACGGCTTGGGTTGCCTCGGCATGAAGGAGATCATGACATCACACACCAAACTATATCAACTACCTCACACCAAATGGGTACAGGCATATGAGGGTAGACTCAAAGGAAGGGTAAGGGAAGGGGTGATATACGAGTGCACAGATTAGTAAGGAAAATGAAGAGGCAATGCCCTCAACTGCCAAGAAAAATTGTGTTGTGGTTGGGGTGACTGAAATTGTGCTAGGAAATTAATTAATGAACTGCACATAGGTTTCAAATCGAGGAACCATCTGATAGCCTGAAACTAGTAGCTATCTTGTAAGATGGGAAACTAAACAGTACAACAATGTCAAGATGGGTATGATAAGATGATAGGTATTGTTAGGAGGAAACACAGAGGATGCAGCCAAGGAGATCGGAATCATGAGATGGAATATAATCTTAATCTACAATCACTGATGACAGACTCAATGGTGACAGGGACTAATGATGAATCCATCCTGAGATAAAATCAAAAGCACAGAATATCAGCTATAAAGAAATTATATTTTCATACACATTTATTTTATAAGTATAGAACATTGCCACTTCTGCTGTTAGCGTAATACTCTATCAATGAGGGAAGTAAAGCTAGGCAAAGCATGTATCAATCAGAGATTTATCTTTAAGGAAAAAAAATCAAGGGCAATGGGGCGAAGTCATGCTGAAGAGGAGACATGAATACTGATCATGAATCAAAGTATGGCAGAATGAAAAAAAAAATGTTTACAATAACTGCACCTAATCTCTTAAAGGTATTGGATAACTTTGTGAGCAGCCAATTAAAACAATTCTCAAAACTAAGATGAAACATGTGTATGAGTAGTTGTATTTGTACTCAAAACCCCTGAAACCAACCATAATTTGGAATGAAAACTGTCAGTAAGACGCAAACCACGATTTCATTATTTTTTGCTCTCAGAGACAATAAATTAGAGGACCATTTTGCTTGAGTTAAAAAAACCCGTTATCTGCCTCCCTCCATGTGGTATGCCAATACACACAGTACAGTCTGGTGAGCCATTTGCGCATGCGCACTCCTTACGTATAGTTTGTGCAACCGACCCAATATATTTTTCAAACATTCGTTCACATTTCTAATATCTAAAAATACTTCCTGTGGATCTTATACTTTGAAACTTTCAGACTAGTATTTTTACACTATAACCCTTATGTTTATCCCATTTTCAAGTAGCAAAATGATTTTTTAAATAAAATTATAACAATGTCAACGAAAGCCTTTAACTTTTACAGTGGTTTGAATGGAAGATATGCAAATTTTTACAAGATTTGGAAAAAACAGATGTCAAGTTATGTGATGTCAGTCAACCTCAAGAAGCAGATGCCTCTTTATAATCAAGGGCATCTTGAATCACATTTTCTAAAAGTCTGAACTCATTACCCCAACATCAACTTTATTTGTACCTGGTAAAAACTAAGCCGCTACTCTCCCTACATCACCTTTAGGTAATGGAGACCTGAATGAGCGTCGTTATTAAGAAACCAATGTCAATGCCCGCTATGTGACAAGACACCCCTGGTGAACTTTATCAATACCTTGGACAAGCAACAAACATGCCTCCCATCACAGTCTCTAGCCATAAGAGAATCTCCTAACATTGATTTTTGCCTGCAATCGGAGCAAGTAGGAGCTGTAATTGTAGCCCCTCAAAGGATAGAAACTTTCCACTGCAATTTTCATTAAGAGGAAGAGAAGACGGAAGATGAGAGATAGAAAGAGAAGAGGGATAGGAAGAGTGAATGGAGTATAGAAGGAAAGGAAGTACCTGCGATGTTCTCTATCTTGTATAACAAACTTACACCATTAGAACAACATGTTCACTGCTAGATGCCCAGGTATCATACTAACATCAACCTTGTAACCCATTAGATGGGTATATTCATTCCTACAATCTTAATTCAGTCGTGACCGCTAGAACATTGCTGTGTACTCAACGGAAGGAATGCAGTGTGAATTTAGAGACAGCCATTAGGGTTTCTAAATTTCCTCTGATAAAATGACAAGAGTGTAATGGAAGTAAAACATGATCTGCCTATCAGTCCTCTCTATGATGATATGAAGTAGATAACTGTAATATTACAAATTTGAGATTTGAGGTAAAGTTTAGTTTTAAAAGATATATTTCAAAATGGAAAGAGGGAAAGGAAGTGGTAAAGAAAGTAAGTTTCTGTGGAATCTAAGTAGAAAAGGAAACAAGAATAACAGGCATTTAGCTACCATACTGACTATACCTTAACTTGAGGTATCTGATAACCAATATGGGTTAAACACCATTTTGCGGCAATCTGATATGGTTATTCTCTAATGATTAGTATTATCATCAATCACGACCAATGACAACCCCATCATACCTATCTTTGCTTTGTTCTCATTCAGATACCACAAACAGTCACCACAATGCTACTTAATCTACCATCTCATACAGGTGGGTTGGTCTGATCTCTTCTTTACCTCATCTTCTTATTCAAATAAATCATATTCATAAATCCCCTCAGGCAACATGCAATTAGCTAGCAAATACTGTCTACACCAATTCCAAAGTTTTGATCAAGTAATAATTGTGCGTTGTTATGATTCAAGTTCTTCTTTTCATTCCAAAATTGCTGCCAATTTTTGTTGGGTAGAGAAAAAATGATAAGTGAGTAATTTTGCAAGTATTTCAACAATACAAAGAAAAGAATTTATACTAATCCTTGCTATCATTTTTAGGAGTTTCCAAATGATCTTTGACATTGATGAGTTGTGAACAGAGGGAGGCACGACCTCCATGTGACCCATTTCTTTGTACTTGCCTCATCTCCCATCTATAGATGCCTTAATGCATTTTTGTACAGCTCATTAATTCGCGTGTGATTGGGCTCTTCAAATGCAATGTTCAAGAAGAGGAGAAAGAAAAACCCCTTTAGAAAATGGATCATTAACATCTATCCAGCAACAAGAAAAAAACCTCTAAAGAACAATGAGAAGACAGCCACACTACATGAGCCTCCAAAGCAAAACGATTTGGGGTTTTCTAGTACCTTTTACTCTATTCAGTGTTCCTCTGGGGCGGGTTTGATTGTTGTAATCACACCCCTGTGAAATTGGATAAAGCTTTCCTGGCTCCTTGAACTAATTAGGAGGAGCCAGATGACATGACAGGAATGCAACAAAAGAAAAGATATTCAAATCCATAGCAAACTATTTTTATGTCTCACTTTAACTGGAAAGAATAGAACTACAGCCTTTAGGCTTGTTTACGTCGCATGCTACATTATGAAACATCTATATATTGCACCTGTATGACTCAATAACCCATAAAGATCTTCTGTGGCTTTATATCTCATTATTGTTCCCTCTCCCTTACCTTTTTCTCTTTATCCCTCCTTTTTTTCTTTCTTTTTTTTCTTTTTTTTTACATTCTCACTCATTCTCTCTCTCTTTTAGAATTTCTTTATGTCTCTGATATTGTTAAGTGTTCATCTTACGTATGTCTACTATGTAAATCTGGTGGGTTTTTTTTATTCTTAGAAATGGTTCTTCCATCGTGAATTCAATATTATTTATACCTAAAATGGATCCCCTGCATTTATCTCCATCCACTTTTTCTGTATGCTTTAGAATTCCTAAAATAAATGCAGTGACAACCATTCAAACTGGAATATGACTGAGTTATAACCATTCCACAAAACTAACAACATAATCAAGTAAAGAAGATACTCCAGCTGATAATGGTCCTGATACCATCATCACTTTGAGGGAACTTCTAGATACCACTTCTGCTACCAGGGTGTGGCATCATTTGATCACCATCTGGGGACTCTTTCATCATCTTTATCCTTTGAAGGGGGATTAATGGTTACAGAATTCATAGAAGAAAAATGTTATAATTTTAAAAATTTCACCACATACCTTGCAAAGAAAGAAGCAGCAGCTGATGACCCAGTTACTGGTGCTGATATACTATTGGTAGGAGCAGTAGTACGCATTGCTATAGCTGCTGGTGTAGTAGTCCCTGTCACTGGACCAATACCAGAGGATGTTGTTGCCACGGCAGCAGGTATCTGATGCCTATCTTGAGGAGGTATATAGGTGAGACTCTGAGGGATGGTTGTCCTCCCCATGGGACCTCCATTGTTGCTGCCCACACCTCCAAAGTTACCCTGATTATGGAAATGGAAAAAAAAATCAACATCAATGCTACAGATTTTCACACCACATTTCTGAAATGTACCAGAATTTCAATATCTGTAAATGATATGAACCTTTAAATGATTTACAGCACTGTAGGGTATGCCCAAATATGGGGAATAAATCATTTTCACAGTATTTTGCTGTATTATCAAGATATATGGGATAACTTTCACTTTATGCTGATCACCTTGATTTACAATCATGTTAATCCTCCTGAAGAGTCTTTCAATCAAATTTTCAACAAAATTACATTACCAGATCTACCGGTGTAATGGGCATAACTGATTATCTGCTGTGTGTTGGGAGTTCAAGTAAACAACACTAAATGCATTGTGACAGTTGGGCTGAGAAAAACAGAAACAAATGCATTCAGTGGCGGCTCCTCTAAGAGAGACAGAGAGAGAGGGCGGGTTACTTTGTTTGATAGAGCGAACCCGTCATGATTAACGACCTACCAGCTCAAAACATCAAAGTAGCGACTTACTTCTTTCCCTTTTTATTTCTTTCTTTGCACTGCATTGTTTGAGTGACCTTTAATCTTGTGTGAACTGGGCTAATTAAGAGGAATATTATTCACTTAGACCGCATAGTGTGGGAACATTCATCCCATGAAACATCTTTCTTTCATTTTGGGCATCCCTGGGATAAGAGACCCATAAATTCATCAACTGTCAAAGTGCTGGATATAAATTTGTACAGGCAGGGATACTGCATATGAATTAAAATGAAGAACTAGTTTTGTTAGGAGAGGATTCTACTGACAAATTGACAATTCCACGAGAAGAGTCTGGTCCTAACAAAATATTACACTAATGGAATGGCTTTTGCAGTGCCTGGTTCAAATATAGCCCAAAAAATTAATAAATGCACGTATTCATGTTTCATCACATCGTTAGATGAGGCCTTGTGGGTTTTGAATACCGGTAAAGTTACAAGTTTTAAAGGCTAACACATGTCTGTTGCTTTTTAAAAAATTCTCCTGTATGATGAACTCTACATGGTACAGTGTTAGTTCAAAGTACAGAGACTGTTTTAGTGGAAGTAGCTCACACTTTGACACAAAATTTAGTAACCAGACTCAGAAAAGATACAGGTATCCAAATAAAAGTCAGTGAACTCCACACATATTCTATTCAAATTCGGTCAAGGCCTAACTCCTTTTCAGTAAAACAATAATTACAAACTGATACAAAACACTGGCAATAAAGATGAAAACTGTTTTGGGCCCTAAGGCAATATCTCTATACACATCTTTTATCTTTGATTTGAGAGCTCCTGAATTTTATGCTACTGTGCATTTGGGAGACTCCAAACAAGAGCTGAAATTGAAACAAATTCTGTTGAATAGCTATGCACTGTCAGCTCAATGGTTTCATACCATTTGACAAACAAGTACACGCAGCAATAATCACACTCAAAATTGACAATATTTAGGCAGCACTGATATGTGACCTAGGGGAGGCATTAACAACAAAGAATCATATGCAAGCTAGACAAAGTCTAAATGACATCATGTTAGTTGTTAAAAGGGTAGAGTCTACCACAGCAGGCATGTACAGATCATTTCATAATGAGTCTTACTAAGCTTAGAAATGAGACCATTACAGAATCAAAGGCCATAAAGTACAAAAGTGCACTTAAATTTATGGAGAGTAATATTTGAGAGTACTCCAGAAAGGTGACAATTGAGGCATTTTCTAAAGTTCTTCAATTTTACTTTTGTCTCTAATGATCAATATATTCCTTACACTGTAAAACTTAGTAACATATTAATGTAGCAGAGAAGCATACTGTTGAGAAAACACAAAATAATTTTTGATCGACATGTTTTTCTGAGAATAAGACAGAATTTGTTTGAAGCTGTTAAACAGGATTATCTTCTTTCCTCATAACTTAGCAACCAATAACAGGGAACTCTCATATAACCTAGCAACCTCTTGTCTCCAGAACAAGAAGTCACAGGTGTCAGGATAGGAACTAATTGAACCTTGTCTAATTCATCAGCCATGTCACATCGTTATCTAATTAATGTGACACCTCTTACTACCTACTGGTCAATATTAGTTGGCAATGGATGCATGCATTAATTAGAAGACAAAGGCTTGCCAAACTCATGTCATCTTCATGAACCCAAGAAAATGAAGATGTTTCAACAAACAAAATCTTTGATCATAACAAAGATCCAAACATGTTTTGTCTGGTGTTCATGATCTAGTCTGTCTCCTATGATCCTTTATCACCTATGAATCCAATCTCCCTACTGATGACTGTTTTATCATCAGAAGTAATCAAAACAATTCTACATGTCCCTCTGAATCAACCCAATGAGAAAATGACATTCAAAACAAATTTCAATCTCATGCATTCAAGAAGCAGAGATACTGGTACAGAGAAGAAAGAAAGAAAGAACAATCAATGCTGTTGTGGCTAGGCTAAACATTAATCAGTAATATCATTACATGCTGAGAAAGAGATTATGACTAATTTCAGGGACATGTATAACAGACAGACAGATGAACTAGGGGAGAGATCCATTAAGTACAATGTACTCTTCATGCAAAGCTAGAACACCATCTAAAGTTGGAAAAATTCTCTTGGGAATCTTGGGTCACAACTAACTAGGCAACATGAATGCACGATTCCTCCTAATCTTGGCTTCACAATTCTCACTTCCTTGAGACAATCAGCAAAGAGATCTTGACAATGATGAATTGCCTACTTTCAAAAGGTAATGAACTTTGGAGCAAAACACATCCCTTTTCATCTCCAAATTATGACCTGTTTCTGGTGAGAAATGCAGCACATGTGATGAAAATGAAATTGAAATTACTCACTAAAATGTGTTCCTTCCATTCCTCCATGCCCTAAGGACTGCCTAGCAATGTACAGAAATGGGACATCCAAGCACAATTTCAGCCCGTAATACTGGAAGAACTCTTCTCCTTTGTTTTCTTTTTTTGAGAATGATGGATAACAGAGCAAACAGAGAGTGCAGTCATAAATAGCTAACGCGCCATGTAAGCAGTATTTGGTTTTCATGGGAAGAGATGCAAGGGAAATGGGGACTTGCCTAAATACTGTATGGACCAGAATTGAAGAATTCACCACAATCACATCATAAAAGTACCAGAATGAGAACTGATTAGATAGTTAGAATAGGCTGGGCATGCGGCGTGTGTCTATCAATGATGTCTCTGAGTGGTAAAACCTTTGGAAATCATTTCCATTGTCCCTCACCTACATACTCAGTTGTTCCTTTTCTTTCAGAAGAATTCAAATATTGACCATGGTCTACATACCAGAAATGAGACAAAGGTTTGTAATGCACAATTATTACAGAATGAAATTTTGCCAAATACACGTTTTCTTCTAATGTCCTTCTGTCTCTCAGCAGGACCTAAACAATGAGTGACTCCAAATGGAAATTTCAAAACCAGAGAGGCATTTCCTTCCCATCAGCTTCTGAGATACCAGTCGACCTGGTAGATCCCATCTATGAGATGCTACAGGCTGTTGGCAAAGTGCACACACGTGTCGTCTTGAAATCATAAACGGCTTTACCTTAGGTCACCAAAGAATCATGAAATTTCTACTTGAAAAAACAGCAAAGATGGGGTCTTACTTGCCCCTGGCCAAGTTTACTCCTCATAGTCTCAGGTCACCTACAAGGTTGGTTCTCAACCCCGCTAGCTATTGATAGTTTGACCCCCCTCATCGACTAGAGTGTCTGCCAATCAAGTGACACACGTCTCAACCATGATTGATTTCCATCTTTTCTCTATTTTTTTTAAAGTTCTTGTTTTAGGAAACTTGCTTCTACATTCAAAATACAATATTCTTCATATTGATTAATTTACATTTACACTTTACAAAAAAAAAAAAAATTGGTGGAAGATAAACATAACTTTTCTAAAGCTTTGTGTCAAATTCTGGAAATAAAATGCATTTAGGAAAGAGTTTCATCAAGTTGCCTACATTGTTAAACAAGGTGTAGTAACTTGTGACCATCTGTCTTGAATTCATTTGCATATCTGAATTCCAACTGTTCCTTGGAACTATCTTGAAATCGATTCAGGAGGCAGGATGGAATTGTTGATGGCAAGCTTGGCTTGCTATGATCTCATCCTTCTACCAATTCATTAATTCCCCCTCCCTGCCGCTCCCTTCTGCCCAAATGAACTCATTAGCATCATCATCATCACTGGACAAACATGTCCACTACCACAAGTACTTCCTGCAATATGCCACCAAGATTCTCCAATACACCCCTCCTCTTAAAACACGCCAAATGGCTTGTCCTTCTCCCCATACCCCAACCACAAAAAATCTTGTATCTAGATAATTACAGAGGAGGCGGGTTATTGAACTTGAAATAATGTGCAAAAAGAAAAGATAATCTCCCATCAAACTGTCGTTTACAATCATTCTGCCCTTTCTATAATCTGACCCCACATTTAAGAGCTTGGTGCAGTCTCTGTCCGTATCATATATGACTACTCCTGACCAAATACCATAAAATTCTACAATGAACTGAAAAGCGAGAGATCAAAAGAAAGAACAGTGCAGATAAACCAAACTGACCGGACAAAAATGAGTCACAAATCGGGAGAAAAGTAAGGATTTTTATGTTCTCTCTGATGTATTTTATCTCCCTGTTTGTCCGACCAATAAGAAGCTGGCATAATACAAACCTGTAATGAATGAAGCATAAATAATAGAGTTCTTTTTTTTTCTTCTTAGAACAACACAGAACTATTTAGATGTAGAAGGTGCAAATGAGTGCACATTTCCTGATATGAAGTTGAATCACTTCAGCTCTATTTGCAAACCTTAAGTCATCAAATATAATTATGCATACAATCATTTAGGAAAATTAAGTAAAGAATAAATAGTCAACCAAAAGTCTTATCTAAAGCAGTTAGTCCTTAGCACAAGAGAAAAAATGTCTGTAAATTAACTGAAATGATATTTCATATAACTTCATAAGATATTGATTAATCATTATTGATTAGTTATCATTCTATAGCACGGGTATAACCATGAAAGATAAGATGGGCTGGGTCAAAAGGTCATTGATTTCACCATGATCAAGTCCCACTCTGACAATGTAGCGCTTGTTCAAGCTGCCTCTCACTAATTTGGTGTTGGGTTATCTTTCACGTTTTTTCCTGCAATAATTTTTGTCTTAATCCTTCAGGTACCAAGTCTTGAATTTCAGATATTGATTTTGGAACTCGACTGGAGCACTGCTTCGACGCAATTATAAGACAGCCTGGTTTCTGGTGGAGTCGTGCCCATGAAATATTCATGAAATAAGGAAACAATGGTCTGGTTAAGTCTTGTGAAGCTGAATGATGACTGGTTGTGAATTCTAATATTTCTATGTTTCTGGTTATCCTAAACTTTCTTCCCATCCATCTGCTATCCTTGTTTGTTTGTTTGTTTTTGATTAAATATTTCATATAAACTATCTTGTTCTATCTCTCCTCTCATCTTCATTTATAGCACTCTTCCTCCAATACTTTCTCTTCAATAGCTTGTTTACATCTGACCTTCTCAATACTTTGAAAACATTCATATTTGGTTTACTTGTTTTTCATTATTTCATTACTGTTATGACTACTAAATATTCAGAAATGCTGATACTTCCTTCACCATACAGGTTTCAGCTTTTATTCATATTTCATGTTCAAATAAAACCAACAACAATAACAAAAAGCTTACATAAATGTGTATCTTTTCTGCTATTCTTTTCACATTGTCCATGTGATTTTTTTTTTCTGATACAACTACTATGAGGATCTTGATCTAATGTAAACTTGGACGACAGAGTACGTGTCAAATCCAAGCAATATTTACCAGAGAATCGGAGTGTTTGGTTTAGCTTTATTCATTTAATCAAGGGCACACATGCCTACCTAGACCAAAAACTCATTCGTATTGTAACTGAAAACCTCTGTATGTTCTTCAAATTTCGGGGAGGGCACAGAGAGGAAAGACGATCCCCCTCCTGCCGCAGAGAAATCAATTTCCGCACAGGTTGTGTCTCGACACCAACGCCACCACCGCAAGCCACATGATCGGTCACGTCAATGTGGACCACAAGAGGTTCCGTACCGGTCTGAAATTACCACACATGCAGGAATATACACGTTTCTGAAATAAAGAAAGCTCTGATTTCTTCTTCTAGTAAGGAGGGTAGAGGGTAGGAGGGCAACTAGGAAATATACTTGATCAATTTTCATGCATTATTCATATAAAATATTTGACTTGTACAGTTTATATAAACCGTGCTCTTGAACTCCATCCTTCTACTGAACCTTCACAAAAACCCACATTAAACTTAAATCTAACAAGGTGACCTACGTAGATTAGTCCATCCATTCATTGTGTCTGGTAAATAATATTTATTTTTAAAAATCAAGCTCTGAACTGCTATAAAATCATGTTCCTGTTGAAAATCTTTCAAGTACAGCTTGAAACCAACCGTCTCTCTGTTAGGTTTAATGAATATAGAATGCTAGAATGTGATACTGACTGACAGGTGGACAGCACTAGACATGGTATCAGGATTAAGAAGGGGTAAAGTGGTTGGTATGTACCTGTAGGTCACCCACCATAGGGTTCACCTGCAAACCCTGTGGATCAAATGGATATGGATCAAACACAAGACATCCAATCGTCTATTAACCCTTCAGCCACAACACTTCACCCCCCATCTCCACCACCATCTGACTAATACAAATAGCCCACAGGGGGTAAGCTAGGTATCCCAGAGTTCACGGCTTGACACCAGTCCCAAGTCACATCTTTGCCCTGCCCAAGCGACTCATGAATGCAAATCAAGGTAATCCAACACCTTGTGCTGCTTAATTACCCCACATTTTTCACACCTCCATATTTTCTCTTTTTTTCGTCTCATTTTGTGTATGTGATGGCATATTCATGCACTTTGTGTTCTGCCCACACACAAAGATTTGATATGCATAATTTATTTATCATAATACGGTAGATTTGATGATGGTGGATTCATATGCAATAAATGAACAACAGGTATAATGATGAATAAAAAACAATTCTGAGTCATCAAGATTGTAGGATACCATTATCAAATTTACAGAAATTAACATTCCAAGCACACAAACAACCAAAACACAAGTAGCTATTTGGCAGATTCAAATAAATGATAAAATTCACTCAATGAGTATAGGCCTTACCTAAAAATAAGAATGTTTTATGCACTTGTCTTCTTTTTACAAAATCTGTATCTGTATAATACATCATTGTGTATGCGACTGAAAATGACAAAGAAATTTATGTTCTTGTTGTGTAAACTCAAGAAACTTGATATCAAGAAAATGTATTAGGAAAGGAAAGCATATATCTTGCAAGGAAATGGAATTCAAGCATTTAACTTACTAAATATGAGATTTCAATTTATTCTTTTACTACCAACATCATGTAGAAATATGATAAGTTGATAACAGGGGATTTGATACCATAATGGTAACAGATTTTTTTAATTGTTATCCAGAATTGTGAGTTCAATTGGGCAGTACTTTTAAGTTGTCTATTAACATGTTGAGCACAATTTGATTTCAGTATATAACACACAATTTCCATAAACCCTAGCCTGAGTTAGCTTGGGTTTAGTGTTCAGAGGGTAAAAATACATGTATAATAGTCAGCATTCCATTCTTAGAAACACACTGCTCATAAACTTCAAATATGAAGAAGCACTGAAATAACAAGAACTAAAATTTGCTTTGGATGTTAACTCTAACAGCTATGCAGCTAGCATTTTCTCTCATTTTTTCTAACAAATAACTTCTAAAGGTCTAAGCAGAATTTTAAAATACCTCCACTTTGGGAAGAATATAATAGGGAAAAAATGAAAAAACAGTTCATCAACAAAATCTGACCAAAATATGAGGATGAGGTGCATCATAAAATCAATGAAAAGCCCTTCTTGCTATGCATATTTACAGTCTAGCATCCATTAAGACATTTATTGAAGGGTATATAGGAATGATGTCATTGGGCCAGGCAGTATATTGGATTTTGAGTATGACTGGAGGAGGGTATACATCCGTAAGGGCTAACTGGGGTCTGTGTGGAGTACAGCCAAGCGATCAAGTTACTCAATTAATTTCATCTCTTTTTCCAGCATCAACAAACCCACAGGAAGCTTAACCATTTCCACCCTCCTACTCTGTTTCTTTGAAAAATGTTTGCAAGGAGAAAAGTACAGGTGAATATTACCTTACATACTTGTAGGCAACGTTTTTAAATATGAAAGTATCACTATTCCATGGATTAAACCAGAAATGAAAATGTAGAATTCGGTTGGTGATCATGCAAGTATAGGTCAAGAAAAGATTGGATAATTTCATAATAAAATAAGAACTGCAGTGTTCAGGCAATCATCAGGATTCACGCAACAACACAATGGATACCTGTAAATTTCCAATATTTTTGTTGTTTGAAATACTCCACTTTCAGTTTTTGCCCAAATTTGGTCCACACAGTAAAATTCCAGTCATGACTACAAAATTCAGATAACCATTTCACCTCCCTTTTCAAACAAAATTGAAGCTCTTTTCACTGATCAAGTTCCCCCAAATCCATTAATCTGTGTTGACACCCATTCAGAAAAAGGTTCAAAGTAGCTTTAACAGTTGAAAATTCATGAACTTTATCCCAAATCCCTATATCATTTTCCTACTTCCTTTGTGAAACAAGTTAAAGCAAATGCATCCAACAGGGCTCCAATGGAATGTTACTCTTATAACCTGTTCAGACTATAGAACAGTTATACAAGACTTGCACATGAAAATATTGAATTATAAGGAATCATGATTAGCAAAAGGAGTGTACAGACATACCACAACATTTTATAAAAAAACACTATATAATAAAATGCTGTTTGCGCACCATTTTTCTTGTTTACAATATTATGTTTACTATATGGCGTTTCATTATACATTTTTTTTTTAAATACATTCAACTATAGATATATCACCTCTTGTAAGCTATACGTTTCTCAAATAGCTATATGATGAATATAATGCCAGTCTGAACAGGGGGTTAGAGATTGAATGAAAGTGAGAGAGAGCACAAGTGATCATGTTTGTAGATAACAAACATATTATCCCTTTCTCATCCTGGGTATGGCCCTCCATGGAGGGTACAGTAAACAAAATTTCTTTCTTTTCCATTCCGCCCATCAACCCATCCACCCCCTGCCCTCTTTATCGCCCTCTCTAGGTGCATTCATAAGGGGTGTTTCTCTCAAAATAAGGCCAAAAGATTACCTTGTTTTCACGGAAGATCCATGTCAACAGTGAAGGGATAAGCACAATGCTCATATTTCACAGACAGATTTTCAGGTTATGCGATCTGTCTGTGTTTTACCTCAATAATTGGAACAAAAGTTCTTTACCCTCTACAAATATGATATATCAAACAAAGTCCCTTCTTTCACAATCAAATATACCAGAATACAACTTTTTAATTTAACAACAACCTCTTCCTGTCATTCATACAAAACAGATGTTTTAAAGATTCGACACATTTTGCATAACCCTTTAAGACTAGAGAAGAAGAGGGGGAAAATAACAAATTACTTTTCAACTACGTCCATTGTTCATTTAAGCTGTTACTTTTTGGATGCTAGTTGTTTGTGTGTAAAATGATGAGAAGCCTATTCCCAATTAAAGCATCTTTAGGCATTGATACATGTATGTCCAACAATCTGTTGCGTGCTTCAGCAGAAATCGTTATCTCATCTAACACGAAACCTCTTTATTTCTTCCTTTGATCAGGAAGAAGAGGTTAAAAGTCTGCCAAGGATCGATCTCCTTGATCTAGAATCACCTCCCACATTTCAACAACATGCTTGTAAAATCAGCCTACAATCATAATAAAAGACAACTTGAGTTGTCCAAACCCTACAATTGATTTTTGTTAGTGTGGGGGAGCTCTCCCAGTGTTTGGGTGCATAAAGGCCCTAGCTGTCATGGTTGACAGGATCAGGCAGAGACGCTTTCAAACCCCAGATTATTCCTTGCTTTAATGAGTGCTTGCTTGAATCACAAAACAAACACTGAAATTGATCAATGTAACCACTTTAAAATCAACAAATCTTCTTGTTATATCACTCTGTGTGTGTGTGTCTGTCTATCTATCTGCCAATCCCCCCCCCCCTCTCTCTCTCTCTCTCTCTATCTCTCCTTAATTCTCTCAAATTCTACATGAGAACAAGACAACATAAAAATAAGAGGAAAGATAGACGGAATAAGAGGGTGCACAGAGAGAGAGAGAGAGAGAGAGAGAGAGAGAGAGAGAAAGCCACAGAGAAACACAAACCAAAAAGTGTTTTTAAAAAAGAAAGTGGAAGGACTTCACACTTCTGAATAAACCATGATCCTTTACAATGCTCATACAATTACAAAATACAAGCTCTACCTGATACTACTCCTACTATGTAGTAAATGTAAACAGATAGAAACATTTGAGTGACTGAAACGGCCAGAATGTTCATACCTGAAGAACTACAAAATATCAAAAAATCCCAAAATAAATTTTGAAAGGGAGGAATTCCTATTAGTACATTCCTTTACTTTGATATTACTTGAAGAGCTCCACACTAATGTTCTTTCTTGCTAGGAATTTATCAGCAATATGGACTTTTTTCTCTCATGATAACAGAGTGTCAAATAATGGGGTCCTTCCTAAGTGTTTATTAGAATCATTTGCCCTCATATCTCTGTAACTGTTGAATCCCTATACAGAAACCATAAGGACTGCCTTAAGATAAGTGCTTTCTCATTTCAAAATGTCCCACAGAGCTTGGATTTTTACAAAAATACTCAATGCAACTCACTCTGAAACAAGTCGAAACAGGTTTTTACCCCCCAAAAGATGCATAGGGTATCATTCCAGTATCCGATTCTTAGGTATAGATGTTTTGTATTGAACTAATCAAGCAATACAAAGAAAAGCTAAGCTCATTTGATTAGTCGAGCCTGATCTTTTCTCAGGGTGGGGGTCTTCTTAAAAGAGATGCATTTAGGCTAAGCTGGTCCCTAGAGACCGATGCCTTCACACTCAATACCATAAATAGATACTCTTCTTCTATTTTACTGAATGATCAATTGAATTGAAGCCAAAATAGAGTCCCTTTCCCTAATTCCTACACAAGTATTTTGATGGCTGTTTCATTCAGTTTGGTTCTTCTTCTGCCGATTTCAAAGATTCAATATTCATCACACTAAATGATTGGCTGTAAAAAACTTCTGATTATATTATTCCCACCTGTATGCCACTTTTTGTATCCCTTTTTTTAATCATTCAAATCGTATGAAAAACAGGTGATTGTTTCTGATTTGCCTCATTAAAACATATTTTTGAAAAACACAGACACTTACATTTACTGTACTTGAATCAATTGAGTTAGGTATTGCTGATGTATTTGTTAATCAACAAAAGACTTTATAACGAATTTACACTGCCACTATCCAAATTCCTTACAAGAAAATACCTTGAGAATAGTTCGAAGGGTAAAATGTTTAACTTCTTTACCTTTAAAAATTATGAAAGATATTAATGAAATTTATTGCATCCGCACTGCTCCTACATGAACACTTTCAGGAGACCCTCTTTAGAGAGATCTACCTCAGTGCAAAGATGTCTTCACTTTAATCCCCAGAGTCCGTTAAGTACAAAGAAAGAATAGAGGAAGGCATGCAGAACAGCACATAGTAAAGCCTTGATTGGAGGCATAACCAAGTAGGAAGAATAAAAGGAGATGCAATACTTTAGCTACTCTCCAAGGATGGTCTTTTATCAGGGTACATCTTTATTGCCATCTCCTTTTATCCTCTTTGTATTTGTGGTCAAAGTGTGTCCTTTGAGGGCATTGACACCTTTGACTTTACAAAGTTGAAACATTCTGAGTCTAGACGATTTCAGAGTGGAGAAGAATATGGACCTGTGGTTTCATAAAAATGTATGACGTTTAGCAGGAGTAAATGTTTCTGCATCAGGTAATTCTACTTTTGCAAAATCAAGATCCACAAAAATGTAAAATTCAAACAATCAAGAATCACTAGCATCGCTAGCACTCTGCTTTAAAATGTTGATGAAAAAAATATTTAAACATAATAGAAATTGCATTCTATCCCTAATATCTTGGATTTGTTCAACACGTAAATTAGCTACATCTCAATATGTTTTCTCTATACAGAAGCAGAAAGTTGCAGAAGATGAGAGTAAATAACTTGCAAGACAAATTAAGATTAGATAATTCGATAATTATTTTAATCCAAACTAAGATCACCTAGATTCAAAGCCTAGACCATATCATGGATCCCAAATCTTCTAGATCTGGATTAGGTATGTGCAGTCAATGAAATCTCAAAAGAGGGCTATTATGTAACAAAGATGTTAATCTATATCTCATCTGATGACCTTCCTTTCTTTATGACCCCTTCATTCAATCGATCAATTCAAACCATGCCAGGATCAAACAGAAAGAAAGGACAATTATAGGAGTGGTGTTAGGCCAACCTGAGGCATCTATGTGCATTTGTAACATAAGATCATCAATATGTTGTCATCAACAGATCAATAATGCTCAGAAGTGACTTAAATTCTTCTGCTGGTCATTAAATAAGGAATCAATTGTAATCAATAGCTGTAGTTTAGATTCTGAATGTTGAGATAATATTGGTTCGATTTTACATTTAATGAAACAGCCTATATCATTTTGCCAGATTTGTTATCAAAACCTACTGCTCTAGCAAAAGAACAAGGTTGCAGGACTTTGGCAATTTCTTTATGAATACCATACACAGAATCAATATATTCTAAACCTTCTTCATCATATTTGGCCACATATACAACAATGAAAAGATGCTGTCCCTTTGTCTGCAATGAAACAAGAACATCTTCATCTACTGGTGAATCTCATTCTACATGTTAAAAACATAATCGATTCAAGTCAAACTAAAGCATCAATTTATGACAGATTCGTAGAAGCTACCATTGATGTACACACAGCAAGCAAACTTCTACCTCGAGGCAAACCAAATGTTGCTCTCCAAATTAGATTCATGCTATGTGGTGCCAATGCTTCACAAAATAGTGAAAAATCAATCTTTCCTCCCAATCTCACTGTAGAGACCAAGAACACACTAAAAATGGTTGACGATGAACTAGTTTACATATGATCTGCCCAAGGAACTGCTTGATCTGCCAAATACTTGAAGAAAATCTATCAAGTGTGCAGAAGAGACACTTTTCATAAAGGGAAACCTTGATGTTGACTTAGCAATTTAGTAGGGTAGTATGAAATGCCACGTCTGATTGTAAGCTGATACCCAATACAGCGGAGATAGCTAAATGAATGCAGATGCATTAATTCTTTGCATATTTCATTCCTGTACTAGGCCTACTTATAGTTATGATGCAACTGATAAATTCACAACAGATCTGTCAAGTCCACATCAAAATACATCATTTCCATCCAATCATTACTAAATTTTCTGATCTGAGATTTGTTTGTTTTTCTTGCTTGTTTCTCTCACAGAGGCATTGGCCATAATATGTGATGGCAAGGCAGTAAAGAATATAGTACACGGAGATAGAAAGATATCTACACACATTCATTTCTTTAGTGAAATAACTGAAACTGCACAACTGTTCTTTCTTTGTTATTTACGGAAGTACATGAATTCAATCTTTTGATGTATATGAATGACAAAGAGATATCTATAAGTTGATCCCTTAAATGGTTTGAAGTCTTTTCATCCAACTGAAAGCTGATTGACAAGGGGAAAAACAGATCAAAGGAATAAAAAAACAAGAATTGGATAATCTGTTTTGGTAGTCTCCTGCAACTCAGACGATACAGGATGATATACAATAGATATGTGGTGCCAGATGTATTAAAACCTACATGACTTCACTAATCTACAACAATATCTGCTATTCAATCTCATTGTACGGCAGGTGTTACAAAGTTTAAACCCCTTCAAAGCATCAGACTCCTCTCTTCATACACCAGACGAACCTTCTCTTTCATCAGCACAGTCTTGTTTGCATTTTGTAATATTTGCAAGAACTCTCCTATGAAATTGTGGTTTCCATTTGCTGGCGGATTAATAAATACAACAAAGGCATCTTGCAATAAAGAACCGACAAAACGTTAGCACCAGGGGTTTATGTATCTTTGTATAAACTAAGCCAGACCACAAGCGTGAGAAGGTGCGGGGTAAAAAGAAGATATATAACCGAAGAACGTTGTCGTAGATCATCGCCTGAGAATGTAGACACCATGTCTACATCAGTTTCTAAGGCAAATTCTGAAGATATAATGCTTATTAATAACACTTACTACCCTGTACTTCATACATAATGAACTGGACCCTTGTCAGCTTTTGTCATAAAAGAAAGATTTTCTATACTTTTTTTTTTTGGCTATGCTTTGTCCAAATTTATGAATCATCTTTTATCAGTATTCAAACAGAAAATTGAATTGGTGCAGGAGTCTAAAAGAATGGAAGAGGTTTGGACAATTCAAAGAATATAAAAAAACAAAGAATTAAATAAAACAAAAAACATAACCTCCCCAAAAGAATTTCTTCCTATGATTCTATATAATTCTTTTAGAAGATTTTTGTTTGGGGGTTGTCTATAAAAGTTGCATGCTCACACACTTCCAAAATCTATAACAAAACTGATAATAAAGAATCCAAAACTGTGTTTGGATTGCATTCTCTGACATTGTGTTGTCTTACACTTCTATGTCAATGAACCTCTCAACTTTTGCCCTTAGAGATCATAAAAAACACAATGATTGATTGCTATTTATCATTAATACATGCAGAAAGAATGAAGAAGATTAATTGATCTCAATTCACATACTTCAAGAGTTCTTTCGTTCAATGACCTCTGTAACATACAAGATCTAATTCATGACCACATTCCAGCATGTTATTACTTTACATAAAAAAAAGTGTCCAATCCTTTGAGAAATTTTCATCTATTTGTTTCTTGCCTATGTTCTAAAACTGTTTTCTAGATAATACTACAAACTGTTGCACATTGCTGAAGCAGTAACGAACCTTCTATGCAATTTCCACTATGTATAGTCCAAAGAAAGAAGAAGAGAGAGAGAGGGTAAAAAAAGAGAAACAGATCTAGGAAGACAGATATATAAAAATACTAATGATAATTACAATAATAAAGGTTTGATGTGATGAGATGATGATGATGATGATGATGATGATGATGATGATGAAATTTTCATTAAAATCAATTTCAAGAAATCAATCAAGTGACAAAAGAAGACCTGATTACAATACTTACTCTGACACCAAATTGATCCGGTACTTGCTCAATGTATATTTCCATGTTTTTCATCCAAAGAGCCGAAGGTGTCAAACAGATTAAATAAAACTGTCCTGCAGAAAGAGAATTCCTTTCTTCCTTAAACCAACATGTCTTCCAGCTGTAACAAGAGTGACATCTCCAGCAGAGTAAAAGCCATCTCAAGTTTTGAAGAGTTTTGATTCAATGGATTAAAAGTCTGAAAGATTTACTGGTAGTGCTATTTATACCTCCTTTAATCTTTAAGAAGCTGAGTGTATCAGGTCTCTTTTGGTATCCCTCCTGGTAGAGGATTTATCTGACGGATGAAAAGAAAGGGGCAAGAGGAAACCTAAGTAGCTCCTGAACAGACGAAGAAGATACTTGTCAAGATGAAGAATCAGAGGTGGAGAAAGCTCCTAACAACAACCTGCACCTCTGCTATTAATTCTCAAAAGATATCCCTGATGCTTTCAAGTGAAGTGTAAGGCTCCAAGGTAAAGTGGACAAAAAAACTGATCTTCATCATCCCAAGAGCTGGCGCAATTAGCTTCATCTCCTTATTACTTCCACCGCAACCACCAACTGATCAAGAATAACGTACCCTACGTTTACCAGTTACAATCTCTGACTGAATGAAGCTCTACCAACTATGGAACTGTACTACTATTGTGATCGATCACATCTCTTCCCTCACTTGCTTGTTTGCCCTCTTTTCATTACTTCTCCTTTTTCTACTTTCGTAATACCCTGGCTTCTAGACATTTAGTTTGCACTGTTTGGTTTCCTTACCAAAATGGTTTGTGTACATTTGTAGAGCTCTAAGACAGGTCTGAGAGAAAAGACATACATTGAGACCGGGTCCTCCCACTTGAACAAAATAAAATGTTCACTGCAATTTTTCAAGTTTTTTGAATTAGGATCATTTCAAAGCTTTTTTATAATAAATTTCATTGCATCCTCGGTTATAATCATTAGCTTATAAAAAAAAAATGGAGACCTCAATTTTTTTCAGCCATTTCTCACATACCACAGAACATAACACCCCTTTTCTATGAGTGAATACACAGTAGATCAGTCCACTCCTCTTTTCCTATTCTAGGAACTGTGATTGGTGGATGGGGTTTGCTCATGTTTATGCATAAACCAGTTAGCCACCTGCATGCTGTACACAGAACAGTGCATTGTGATTGCATGAGAGGGGGTAGGTGAGCTGATATTCTACTACTTCAGACCCACTTTTCATAATGCCAAATTGATTCTACTAGATTTATACACAAACAATGAGATTGTATTATCAAGATCATCCTCTCTGAAAAGTGAAATTTCATTGTGAATCAGAAAAATAAATAACAAAGTCATATCCTTCACGATGAGATGAAATTGTAGACTCATTATGAGAAGTATTCTCTGGGAAGTTAGCCCATCAGGGCTTGCCCAAGATATATATCTGAGTATGGGATGCATGAGTCAGAGAAATACTTGCAGCTTAGCTCAACTGGAATAGGAAGAAGCAAGCAGTTATGTTCATAGTAGCAAGGAGTATTCATGGTCACCAGTCAATATTATCAATATTTCGTAGTTAGAAATGAAAGGCCTTGAATACATGGGGAACCCATGAGTAACGAGGAAAAATTAGTAACAGCCAACAGGTTTCCTTCATCAAGATAATAATTTATATCAAAAATAGTAAATTATAGATATGTCATCATTTTGCCATATATGGACTGATTTCAAACCATTTTCTTTCACTTTTGTCATTCTTATTTCTGCTTCATCTTTAATAACTATGTTAATTTACAGATGCCTCCCAGTGAATAAAATAAAACTGGAATTAACCGTTCAAATTCTATAAGCAGTTTGTTCTGATCCATGTCTATGCTTATATCAACTCTAATTGGACAGAAGAAATCCTCTCTATACTTGAAACTGAGAGGAGGTAAGCCCACAGATGAATTGTGAAATTACATACATGAGACAGATCATTGTTTGTATTGATGTAAATACTGGAAAATTGTAACAAAATCAAAATCTATTCTATACCTACTGATAAATTTATTGGTCAGAAAGGGTCAAAGAACAGAAATCATAACCAAAAAGCATATATATATATATATATATATATATATATATAATTAGTCACTCATTAGAAAAAAAAAAAAAAAACCTCATTATAATATGTTATACTATGAAGGTGAATAAACATACCTGCATTATATTCTGATAATTACTATTTCTATCTCTTCAATCTTGTATTTATGTACAGAGGGTTCTTTGGAAAGCAGGCTTCTGACTCTGAAAAGATTATCCTGTCCTTAAATAAAACTAAATAATAAATCTACAGAAAAAATGGTCTTGTTATTTGCAATAGAATATTTCTATTATTTATAGAATTTACAAACAGGATAATTTAAAGAGACCTTTAAAAGTTCCTGATAATAAATGCCTTTATGATTTAAACCTGTAGAATACTAAGCTTAAGATAACTTGGGCTGGGGTCAACAGAAAATGTGTGTTATACTTGAATCAAATAATGCTCAATAGGTTATATACTACTTGTTTTCTGGTGTTAATAAATGGCATAAAGGTGTATCCTTTCCAGGAGGTACCCTCGGTCAGTGATCCCTAACTTTATACCACCATTAAAATAGAACAATGCAACTCAGACATCATAACAAACCTACATCAAACAATGGACTAGTTTAACCCCTTAAAAACCATTATGTGAATATAAAGCAAATAAAAGTCAGTATTTGCTCCCCATCCCATACAAGGTTTACATCACAATGGGAGGACAGAGTTTCTCCATCGGACTTTTAGCACCTTTGTATCAAGACCTCCTTCAGAATAGTGTTAAGAGTGATGATAATAGTTTATGGTGAAAAGTAAGAGGACACCCACAGGGATGCTTGTACAAAGAAAGAAGGAAACATTCACTGCACTCTTACTCCATGGTACTTAGATCTCTCAGAGGCACAATTTCCTTTTTATCTCATTACATTTCAGAAGCTACACAAATAGATTAAAAGGTTTGAGATGAGGGTTAATTTCTGAGAAGGAAAGTAGAAATGGTTACTTCAGTCCCAATTTCAAAGCATGTCAATGACCTTTCTTAAAACAAGCAATATATGCAATATCCTGGTAAATGTATAGATCCATGAACAAGCAGAACATGGCCAGATAATACTCATGTTACCTCTTGAATTTGTCAATGATTTCTGCTGACATAGCAATATGAATAACCTGAACATGGAAGAACAGAAAACAGAATTTATCATAATGTGAATTTATCATAATGTGAAATCACGGTAAAAAACATTCTTCCTCCAATTTCAAAACAACTTGTGAAAATTCATTACCTCACTCAGGAAAATTTGCATTCAATATGTGATGAATAGGAATAGTATTGGCTCAAAGCCTTGTGCACTGAAAAAAATATCCCTTGAGATATGCTTTGCTACTTTGCTACCATCAACTCTACAATATTGAGACAATATATTCCTATACACCTTGCTTTTATTGGATAAGGAGAAACCGTTACAAGACCAGAGGGTAACTACCGCAATATGCCTCTGGATTTGGGCAGCCCATTACGCACACTTGTTGCACAAGCGAGGGGCTAGACAACAAGCCTCAGGGTGTATCATCATCATCATCATCTTTTGATGGCAGATGATCGCAACAATAATGATTGCCCCCAGCTCATCTTAACCACATAAACACATGAATCATAACCACCATGCTGTAATTCCTCCATCAGTTCTTCTTTCCTTGGTCTCTTCTTCTTCATTTATTATCCTTACACCAATCACTTAGCCCAACAGCAATCTAACAAATTTGCAAACACGAAGGTGATCAGCCGATGAAGATCTGCCTGAATTCGCAGCCCAGAGGCAGCTATTAGGATTCTTCAAATTGATTTTCTTTTGTTGTTGAAAGGATAGAATGCAAAGTTATGTTTTTCCCAGTTATTGCATCATAACAACTGGTAAGAAAGCTGCAGGCTAATTGGACATTATGGGAGTGTTACAGCTAGAGGGAGGGGAAAAAATGTCTGGAAGATAGCAGAGGAAAATATAGTTTTGCACTGCAATATCATTTAATAATTAATAAATTATGGTCAAAATTTCCCACTTTCCGCAAATCAGATTTTAAGAAAAAACTCTCCAAATATTAATTTAGTAATCAGGTGCAAGGAATGAATTTTAATAAAGGTCTAATATTCATTAATATTAGACAAAACATCAATAATGAAGAACCTAGCAATACAAAAATTAAAAATAGAAATAACACAATTTGCAACCATGAGTCACTTAATAACTTTGGATAAAATCTTTTCACTTCACAGCTCCTGAAATGTCAATGTCCTCCAGACTGTGTCTAGGAAATCATATCTATGACATAATTTCTGATTCAGATTTATGACCAGAGACAAACAAATTAATATGCCATTTATCAAGCTGGTGTATATTTTCATCCCTTCTAATCTAATCTTCCTTGTCTGGGGATTCAATTTAGCATCACTGTCCCACAACTCCCACCTACAAGCCAGTCCTACTGATCCAGAACTTGCTTTGAAATCACCAAGAGCCAAAATAGAAAATTGGCATTCTAACTTGCCTCAGCATTCCCCTAAAGACTAATGACTCATTTTGCAAGAAGCAACTCAATCCTACATATAACCTCTCC